>CM044551.2:551784-576784 GCA_024416835.2 Perccottus glenii | reverse complement strand
AGCTTTGTTGTTTTTTTTGACAAGAGCTAATATGAACAGCTTTGTTATGTTATCATAGATTAATACACTGTATGTACTTTAATATCAGTCTCAGTTCATTGATCAGTGCACACAGACTGAACACAAGTGCAAACCTCACTGAAATCATTGAAAGTGAAAATGGCTTCAGCGTGTCCTTCGTGCTCTTCTGCCTCAGATCTGAAATAGTTCCAGATGCTCTGCAGCTGTCTGTCACAGCCTCGTTCCAAAACCAGCGCTAGCTCAGTTGACTGCTTTTTCAAAATAAGAGTATCATAACAACTTCAGATATTTTAGTACCAATACGTATCAAAACAACAATATGTTTGACCACACTTTTGGAACAATAACCGGTTTGCCAGTAAACCGCGGTAGTACCGTTAACTCAATCACTGTATTCATTAATCACTGTATTTGAACTGATGAGGCACAGATAAAAATGTTACATAGAGCCTCGATCATGCTTCTCTACAGCACCAGTGCATTGTGGGAGCTGTGGTCTTGTGTGTGATGAGAGTCAGATGAAAAACGCCTCTGAGTCACATTCCTCACATTCTTCTGCTTCAGCTGTGACGCTTTTCATCTGTGGGCCAAGAAAACTGGTCCAGACCAGATCTAGACCAGACCCAGACCAAGACTAGACCAAACCACCACTGGTTATGTTCAGGAACAGAGGGACTTTCCTGGACAAATAAAGGTTAAATAAAAAAATGATGTGGACTAATAAACCAGTTTGATCAAACACCTTTTGAAGTCTTAGGTCTGGTCTGGACTAAAGTGGAGCTGTGTGCACTTTGTGAGGAGAAGACATTTGTCCAACTCACCTTGAACAGTCCTGGTTTTGTCCTTAAATCTTTAGAACAATTCAAACTTTACATTTTTTTAGTTGTCTTCATAAAAACAGTCTTTTGTAGATTTTGTCAATTTTGTTTAACCCCTGTCTTGTCCTGGGCTTGTCCTCAGTACTCAGACCTAGAGCTGGCCCTGAACACTCTGGTCTCAGAGTTCCACAAAGCGGCCGACAACAAACCAAAGATGAACACCACCCAGTTCCAGACCATGCTGTCAAACCAGATGCCCACTCTGTCCAAGGTCAGTCCTGCTTTAGTTTTGTTGCTGAGACATTAACACTTTACTTCTGTCTTTATTTTTACAAACATTTTAACATGTTTCAACAAATATCAGCTTCTTTTTTCTAACTCTGGTCTGTCTCTGGGCTCTCTCTGGTCTCTTTCTGAGCTCTCTCTGGTCTCTTTCTGGTCTCTTTCTGGGCTCTCTCTGGTCTCTCTCTGGGCTCTTTCTGGTTTCTCTCTGGGCTCTCTCTGGTTTCTCTCTGGTCTCTCTCTGGACTCTCTCTGGACTCTCTCTGGTCCCGCTCTAGTCTCTCTCTGGTCTCTCTCTGGGCTCTCTCTGGTCCCTCTCTGGTCCCTCTCTGGTCTCTCTCTGGTCTCTTTCTGGTCTCTCTCTGGTCCCTCTCTGGTCTCTCTCTGGTCTCTTTCTGGTCCGTCTCTGGTCTCTCTCTGGTCCCTCTCTGGTCTCTCTCTGGTCTCTTTCTGGTCTCTCTCTGGTCCCTCTCTGGTCTCTCTCTGGTCTCTTTCTGGTCCGTCTCCGGGCTCTCTCTGGTCTCTCTCTGGGCTCTGTCTGGGCTCTCTCTGGTCTCTCTCTGGGCTCTTTCTGGTCTCTCTCTGGGCTCTCTCTGGTCTCTCTCTGGACTCTCTCTGGTCTCTCTCTGGGCTCTCTCTGGTCTCTCTGTGGGCTCTCTCTGGTCTCTCTCTGGGCTCTCTCTGGGCTCTCTCTGGTTTATCTCTGGTCTCTCTCTGGACTCTCTCTGGTCTCTCTCTGGTCTCTCTCTGGTCTCACTCTGGTCTCTCTCTGGTCTCTCTCTGGACTCTCTCTGGGCTCTCTCTGGGCTCTCTCTGGGCTCTCTCTGGTCTCTCTCTGGGCTCTCTCTGGGCTCTCTCTGGTTTATCTCTGGTCCCGCTCTAGTCTCTCTCTGGTCTCTCTCTGGGCTCTCTCTGGGCTCTCTCTGGTCTCTCTCTGGTCTCTCTCTGGACTCTCTCTGGGCTCTCTCTGGTCTCTCTGTGGGCTCTCTCTGGTCTCTCTCTGGGCTCTCTCTGGTCTCTCTCTGGTTTATCTCTGGTCTCTCTCTGGACTCTCTCTGGTCTCTCTCTGGTCTCACTCTGGTCTCTCTCTGGTCTCTCTCTCTGGACACTCTCTGGGCTCTCTCTGGTCTCTCTCTGGTCTCTCTCTGGTCTCTCTCTGGACTCACTCTGGGCTCTCTCTGGTCTCTTTCTGGGCTCTCTCTGGTCTCTCTCTGGGCTCTCTCTGGTTTTTCTCTGGACTCTCTCTGGTCCCTCTCTGGTCTCTCTCTGGGCTCTCTCTGGGCTCTCTCTGGTTTATCTCTGGTCTCTCTCTAGACTCTCTCTGGTCCCTCTCTGGTCTCTCTCTGTTCTCTCTCTGGTCTCTCTGGTCTCTCTCTGGGCTCTCTCTGGTCTCTCTCTGGGCTCTCTCTGGGCTCTCTCTGGTCTCTCTCTGGACTCTCTCTGGTCTCTCTCTGGGCTCTCTCTGGGCTCTCTCTGGTTTATCTCTGGTCTCTCTCTAGACTCTCTCTGGTCCCTCTCTGGTCTCTCTCTGTTCTCTCTCTGGTCTCTCTCTCTGGTCTCACTCTGGTCTCTCTCTGGTCTCTCTCTCTGGTCTCTCTTTGGGCTCTCTCTGGTCTCTCTCTGGTCTCTCTCTGGTCTCTTTCTGGTCTCTCTCTGGGCTCTCTCTGGGCTCTCTCTGGTTTCCCTCTGGTCTCTTTCTCTGGGCTCTCTCTGGTTTCTCTCTGGCTCTCTCTGGTCCCTCTCTGGTCTCTCTCTGGTCTCACTCTGGTCTCTCTCTGGTCTCTCTCTCTGGTCTCTCTTTGGGCTCTCTCTGGTCTCTCTCTGGTCTCTTTCTGGTCTCTCTCTGGGCTCTCTCTGGTCTCTCTCTGGTCTCTTTCTGGTCTCTCTCTGGGCTCTTTCTGGTCTCTCTCTGGTCTCTCTCTGGTCTCTTTCTGGTCCCTCTCTGGTCTCTCTCTGGTCTCTCTGGGCTCTTTCTGGGCTCTCTCTGGTCTCTCTCTGGTTTCTCTCTGGTCCCTCTCTGGTCTCTCTCTGGTCTCTCTCTGGGCTCTCTCTGGTCTCTCTCTGGTCTCTCTCTGGTCTCACTCTGGTCTCTCTCTGGGCTCTCTCTGGTCTCTCTCTGGTCTCTCTCTGGGCTCTCTCTGGTCTCTCTCTGGGCTCTCTCTGGTCTCTCTCTCTGGTCTCTCTGGTCTCTCTGGTCTCTCTCTGGTCTCTCTGGTCTCTCTCTGGGCTCTTTCTCTCTGGCTCTCTCTGGTCTCTCTCTGGTCTCTCTCTCTGGTCTCTCTGTCTGGTCTCTGGTCTCTCTGGTCTCTCTCTGGTCTCTTTCTGGTCTCTCTGGTCTCTCTCTGGGCTCTCTCTGGTCTCTCTCTGGTCTCTCTCTGGTCTCTCTCTGGGCTCTCTCTGGTTTCTCTCTGGGCTCTCTCTGGTCTCTCTCTGGTCTCTTTCTGGTTTCTCTCTGGACTCTCTCTGGTCCCTCTCTGGTCTCTCTCTGGTCTCTCTCTGGTCTCTTTCTGGTTTCTCTCTGGGCTCTTTCTGGTCTCTCTCTGGTCTCTTTCTGGTCTCTCTCTGGGCTCTTTCTGGTCTCTCTCTGGTCTCTCTCTGGTCTCTTTCTGGTCCCTCTCTGGTCTCTCTCTGGTCTCTGGGCTCTTTCTGGTCCCTCTCTGGGCTCTTTCTGGTCTCTTTCTGGTTTCTCTCTGGACTCTTTCTGGTCCCTCTCTGGTCTCACTCTGGTCTCTCTCTGGTCTCTCTCTGGTCTCTCTCTGGTCTCTTTCTGGTTTCTCTCTGGGCTCTTTCTGGTCCCTCTCTGGGCTCTTTCTGGTCTCTTTCTGGTTTCTCTCTGGGCTCTTTCTGGTCTCTCTCTGGTCTCTTTCTGGTTTCTCTCTGGACTCTTTCTGGTCCCTCTCTGGTCTCTTTCTGGTCCCTCTCTGGTCTCTCTCTGGTCTCTCTCTGGGCTCTTTCTGGTCCCTCTCTGGGCTCTTTCTGGTCTCTCTCTGGGCTCTTTCTGGTCTCTCTCTGGTCTCTTTCTGATCTCTCTCTGGTCTCTTTCTGGTTTCTCTCTGGGCTCTTTCTGGTCTCTCTCTGGTCTCTCTCTGGTCTCTTTCTGGTTTCTCTCTGGACTCTTTCTGGTCCCTCTCTGGGCTCTCCCTGGTCTCTCTCTGGGCTCTCTCTGGTTTCTCTCTGGGCTCTCTCTGGTCTCTCTCTGGTCTCTTTCTGGTTTCTCTCTGGACTCTCTCTGGTCCCTCTCTGGTCTCTCTCTGGTCTCTCTCTGGTCCCTCTCTGGTCCCTCTCTGGTCTCTTTCTGGTCTCTCTCTGGTCTCTCTCTGGTCTCTTTCTGGTCTCTCTCTGGGCTCTTTCTGGTTTCTCTCTGGTCCCTCTCTGGTCTCTCTCTGGTCTCTCTCTGGTCTCTTTCTGGTTTCTCTCTGGGCTCTCTCTTGTCTCTTTCTGGTTTCTCTCTGGGCTCTTTCTGGTCTCTCTCTGGTCTCTTTCTGGTCTCTCTCTGGGCTCTTTCTGGTCTCTCTCTGGTCTCTCTCTGGTCTCTTTCTGGTCCCTCTCTGGTCTCTCTCTGGTCTCTGGGCTCTTTCTGGTCCCTCTCTGGGCTCTTTCTGGTCTCTTTCTGGTTTCTCTCTGGACTCTTTCTGGTCCCTCTCTGGTCTCTTTCTGGTCTCTCTCTGGTCTCTCTCTGGTCTCTTTCTGGTTTCTCTCTGGGCTCTTTCTGGTCCCTCTCTGGTCTCTCTCTGGTCTCTCTCTGGTCTCTCTCTGGTCCCTCTCTGGTCTCTCTCTGGTCTCTCTCTGGTCTCTTTCTGGTCTCTCTCTGGTCTCTCTGGTCTCTCTCTGGTCTCTCTCTGGTCTCTTTCTGGTCGTCTCTCTGGTCTCTCTCTGGTCTCTCTCTGGGCTCTCTCTGGTCTCTCTCTGGTCTCTCTCTGGTCTCTCTGGGCTCTTTCTGGTCTCTCTCTGGTCTCTCTCTGGTCTCTCTGGGCTCTTTCTGGTCTCTCTCTGGTCTCTCTCTGGTCTCTTTCTGGTTTCTCTCTGGACTCTTTCTGGTCCCTCTCTGGTCTCTTTCTGGTCTCTCTCTGGTCTCTCTCTGGGCTCTTTCTGGTCTCTCTCTGGGCTCTTTCTGGTCCCTCTCTGGTCTCTCTGGTCTCTCTCTGGTCTCTCTGGTCTCTTTCTGGTCTCTCTCTGGTCTCTCTCTGGTCTCTTTCTGGTTTCTCTCTGGGCTCTTTCTGGTCTCTCTCTGGTCTCTCTCTGGTCTCTTTCTGGTCTCTCTCTGGTCTCTCTCTGGGCTCTTTCTGGTCTCTCTCTGGTCTCTCTCTGGGCTCTTTCTGGTCTCTCTGGTCTCTCTGGTCTCTCTCTGGTCTCTCTCTGGTCTCTCTCTGGTCTCTCTCTGGTCTCTTTCTGGTCTCTCTCTGGTCTCTCTCTGGTCTCTTTCTGGTTTCTCTCTGGACTCTTTCTGGTTCTTTCTGGTCTCTCTGGTCTCTCTGGTCTCTCTCTGGTCTCTCTCTGGTCTCTCTGGTCTCTTTCTGGTTTCTCTCTGGCTCTTTCTGGTCCCTCTCTGGTCTCTTTCTGGTCTCTCTCTGGTCTCTCTCTGGGCTCTTTCTGGTCTCTCTCTGGTCTCTCTCTGGTCTCTTTCTGGTTTCTCTCTGGACTCTTTCTGGTCCCTCTCTGGGCTCTTTCTGGTCCCTCTCTGGTCCCTCTCTGGTCTCTCTCTGGTCTCTCTCTGGGCTCTTTCTGGTCCCTCTCTGGGCTCTTTCTGGTCTCTCTCTGGTCTCTCTCTGGTCTCTCTGGTCTCTCTGGTCTCTCTCTGGTCTCTCTCTGGGCTCTTTCTGGTCTCTCTCTGGGCTCTTTCTGGTCTCTCTCTGGGCTCTTTCTGGTCTCTCTCTGGTTTCTCTCTTCTTTCTGGTCCCTCTCTGGTCTCTCTGGTCTCTCTCTGGTCTCTCTCTGGTCTCTCTCTGGTCTCTTTCTGGTTTCTCTCTGGGCTCTTTCTGGTCCCTCTCTGGGCTCTCTCTGGTCTCTCTGGTCTCTCTGGTCTCTCTCTGGGCTCTCTCTGGTCTCTCTCTGGTCTCTTTCTGGTCTCTCTCTGGGCTCTTTCTGGTCCCTCTCTGGGCTCTTTCTGGTCTCTTTCTGGTTTCTCTCTGGGCTCTTTCTGGTCTCTCTCTGGTCTCTCTCTGGTCTCTTTCTGGTTTCTCTCTGGACTCTTTCTGGTCTCTCTGGTCTCTCTTCTCTGGTCTCTCTGGTCTCTCTCTGGCTCTCTCTGGGCTCTTTCTGGTCCCTCTCTGGGCTCTTTCTGGTCTCTTTCTGGTTTCTCTCTGGGCTCTCTTCTCTGGTCTCTCTGGGCTCTTTCTGGTCTCTCTCTGGTCTCTCTCTGGTCTCTCTCTGGTCTCTCTGGTGGCTCTTTCTGGTCTCTCTCTGGGCTCTGGTCTCTCTGGCTCTCTGGCTCTCTCTCTCTGGTCTCTCTCTGGGCTCTTTCTGGTCCCTCTCTGGGCTCTTTCTGGTCTCTTTCTGGTTTCTCTCTGGGCTCTTTCTGGTCTCTCTCTGGTCTCTCTCTGGTCTCTTTCTGGTCTCTCTCTGGTCTCTTTCTCGTCTCTCTCTGGTCTCTCTCTGCTCTCTTTCTGGTTTCTCTCTGGTCTCTTTCTGGTTTCTCTCTGGACTCTTTCTGGTCCCTCTCTGGGCTCTCTCTGGTCCTGACCCAGTCTCTCTCTGGTTCCAGAGCACAGATTCCGAGGAGGGCCTGGGGAAGATCCTGGAGAAGATGGGGGTGCAGAGCGGTGAGGATGTGTCCTTTAAGAACTTCTGGAGCCTCATCAACTCTCAGGCCCAGACCCTGTTCGACAACTCGCCCAAAAACAAGAGCGTGAAGTGCAGCTGCAGCCTCCAGTGACGGCCAATCAGAGCGCTGGGGCGGGGCTAATGAGGGGAGATAAAAGTGGGTAAACGGGAGGCCAATCAAGAGGGGTCTTCTCTGAGACAGAACCTGAAGTGCTTTTTTTTTTTTTTTTTTTTTTTCTGGAATTTTTAAGGTCTATTTGAATTTTTTGACTTGACATATTACCATTATATAAAGTTTATTACAAAGAAAAAAAAGGTTGAAGTAAAAGCATCTGTACTCAGTTTTCAAGGTGAAGATCTCTAATTCCAAGAGACTTTATCAATTCTGACTCAACTGTAAGAGAGCTGAGCTTTATCTCTAGAGGGAGGGGCTTAACCTGAAACTAAACCCGCTGGACCAGGCTGTTCTGGTCTCACAGTCGTTGGCTCTGAAAGAACAGTGTTACTCCTGATGTTAGAGTCGTTAAGGCTCAAGAGAGTCGTTAGTGACACTGCTCCATTCAGGTGCTGTGTTTGTTGTTCTAAGGTGCAACTCTTTTGTTTTAAGTTTCAGAACACTGTTATAAATACTAGGCAACATGAATCTGAGGACACCTCCTGTTCAAAGAAGGCTTTTAAAGACGAAACATCTTCACCTTGAAAACTGAGTCCAGATGGATGTCCTGGATGACTGAGAACCTTCACATACATATTACAAAGAAACTTGCTCCATGTCTCATTGTTAAGATTTAAGTAAACTGTGAAACACTACAATCTGAGTTCTAAATCCCTTTTTTATTTCTCTAAATGTTTATCTTTAACCGGTTTTAAACTTGTTTCATTTCTGACATGTTTTTGTACAATTTGTAAAGACTGAAAAAGCTTCGCTACAGCGGTTCAAACCCAAACCGACCAATCAGAGCTCACTACAGCAGTTCAAACCCAAACCGACCAATCAGAGCTCACTACAGCAGTTCAAACCCAAACCGACCAATCAGAGCTCACTACAGCAGTTCAAACCCAAACCGACCAATCAGAGCTCTCTACAGCAGTTCAAACCCAAACCGACCAATCAGAGCTCACTACAGCAGTTCAAACCCAAACCGACCAATCAGAGCTCACTACAGCAGTTCAAACCCAAACCGACCAATCAGAGCTCACTACAGCAGTTCAAACCAAACCGACCAATCAGAGCTCACTACAGCAGTTCAAACCCAAACCGACCAATCAGAGCTCACTACAGCAGTTCAAACCCAAACCGACCAATCAGAGCTCACTACAGCAGTTCAAACCCAAACCGACCAATCAGAGCTCAGATCCGAGGAAGCTTTACATTAAAACACTGCAGATTGTGCCATAAATAAATAAACGACTGTTGAGGATAAAATGTGGTGAAAATAAAAAGAACTGGAATAAATTACATCTTTAAAGGTTTTGGATCAATGTCAAACATAATGTTTCTGACTTTTACCTGTTTACATTTTAAATATTCAATAATTCTCCAGAGCAGTCCCAGAAATGGACCTGGTTTAGTCGTTGTTTAGACCTGGTTTTGGGACTGCTCTGCTTGTGTCTGATACTAACCACTTTTATCAAAACTAACAACCAATAAACACATATTAAAACTGTGGTGTTATTCTTTTTATTAAATGTTACAGATTATCATCAAACTTAAGTCAATTTTACCAGAACAAACCAAACACAAGTCCCCGAGGACACACGTGGTACTGCACCCTATGTGACCTCGTTTTGAGGTTTCTTTATAAAATAAGTCAGGGGCAGTTGTTTTCACAATTTGACTCTTGCTGGTCACATGCTGCAGGGGGCGCTGCTCCTGTGGCCTCCCTTTGGCTCCGCCTCCACCTCAGTCTGACTCCCGAAACTCCGCCCACCTCCAGCCTCTGGCTCAACTGCAACAAGACCAGATTTAGTCTAGTCTTGGTTTAGACCTGGTCTAGTCCTGATCTGGTCTAGTCTTGGTTTAGACCTGGTCTAGTCCTGGTCCTGATCTGGTCTAGTCTTGGTTTAGACCTGGTCTAGTCCTGGTCTTGATCTGGTCTAGTCTTGGTTTAGACCTGGTCTAGTCCTGGTCTTGATCTGGTCTAGTCTTGGTTTAGACCTGGTCTAGTCCTGGTCCTGATCTGGTCTAGTCTTGGTTTAGACCTGGTCTAGTCCTGGTCTTGATCTGGTCTAGTCTTGGTTTAGACCTGGTCTAGTCCTGGTCCTGATCTGGTCTAGTCTTGGTTTAGACCTGGTCTAGTCTTGGTCTTGATCTGGTCTAGTCCTGGTTTAGACCTGGTCTAGTCCTGGTCTTGATCTGGTCTAGTCTTGGTTTAGACCTGGTCTAGTCTTGGTTTAGACCTGGTCTAGTCCTGGTCTTGATCTGGTCTAGTCTTGGTTTAGACCTGGTCTAGTCCTGGTCTTGATATTGTCTAGTCTTGGTTTAGACCTGGTCTAGTCCTGGTCCTGATCTGGTCTAGTCTTGGTTTAGACCTGGTCTAGTCCTGGTCTTGATCTGGTCTAGTCTTGGTTTAGTCCTGGTCCTGATCTGGTCTAGTCTTGGTTTAGACCTGGTCTAGTCCTGGTCTTGATCTGGTCTAGTCTTGGTTTAGTCCTGGTCTTGATCTGGTCTAGTCTTGGTTTAGACCTGGTCTAGTCCTGGTCCTGATCTGGTCTAGTCTTGGTTTAGACCTGGTCTAGTCCTGGTCCTGACCTGCTGAAGGATGGACTGTTGAACAACTGGATCATTGAGATTTGCAGATCCTGGATTTAGACGTACTTTCACTGACTTTAACGATTTCACCGGAACATCTGTAACACAAGTCAGGTTTTAGTTGGACTTGAACAGGCTTTAGCAGGACTTGATTTTTGTTGGTCTGACCTTGGTGGCAGAGGAAGTCTAGTTCTTGGAAACAGTTCAGTTGAATCCAGTTCTGGTTTTGGTCCAGAGCTACACAGTCTGGACCCAGATCTGACGGAGTCCAGTTCCAGTTCGAGGAAAGAACAGACAAGTCCGACCAGAACCACCTCATCCTGTACAGACCAATCCAGATCAAGACCGGACCTGAGGAGTTTAGGAACAAGACCCGGATTGAACCAGGATTTATCCAGGACTAGACTTGGATTAAAACATGACCAGACCAGGATTTACCTGTGGAGACACTGGTGGTGTCAGGGGTCGGTGCAGGGGTCGGTGCAGGGGTCAGTGCAGAGGTCGGTGCAGAGGTCGGTGCAGGGGTCGGTGCAGAGGTCGGTGCAGAGGTCGGTACAGGGGTCAGTGCAGAGGTCGGTGCAGGGGTCGGTGCAGAGGTCGGTGCAGGGGTCGGTGCAGAGGTCGGTGCAGGGGTCGGTGCAGGGGTCGGTGCAGAGGTCGGTGCAGGGGTCGGTACAGGGGTCGGTGCAGGGGTCGGTGCAGAGGTCAGTGCAGAGGTCGGTGCAGGGGTCGGTGCAGGGGTCAGTGCAGGGGTCAGTGCAGAGGTCGGTGCAGGGGTCGATGCGGAGGTCGGTGCAGGGGTCGATGCAGAGGTCAGTGCAGAGGTCGGTACAGGGTCGCGGGCCAGTGCAGAGGTCGGTGCAGGGCGGTCGATGCAGAGGTCGGTGCAGAGGTTGGTGCAGGGTCGATGCAGAGGTCAGTGCAGAGGTCGGTGCAGGGTCGCGGAGGTCTGCAGGGTCGATGCGGAGGTCAGTGCAGAGGTCGGTGCAGGGGTCGATGCAGAGGTCAGTGCAGAGGTCGGTGCAGAGGTCGGTGCAGAGGTCGGTGCAGGGGTCGGTGTAGGGGTCGATGTGGAGGTCGGTGCAGGGGTCGATGCAGAGGTCAGTGCAGAGGTCGGTGCAGGGGTCGATGCAGAGGTCAGTGCAGAGGTCGGTGCAGGGGTCGATGCAGAGGTCAGTGCAGAGGTCGGTGCAGGGGTCGATGCAGAGGTCGGTGCAGGGGTCGATGCAGAGGTCAGTGCAGAGGTCGGTGCAGGGTCGATGCAGAGGTCAGTGCAGAGGTGGGTGCAGAGGTCGGTGCCGCGGTTGTGTTCTGACGGAGGTTGTAGAACGAGTTAAGAACGGCCTGGGTCTGGTTCTGGTCCATGATGGAGCTGAGGACCAAGGCCCAGGACTTGCACTGGTCTTGGGCCTGAGTCCAGTTCAGGTTTCCCACCAACACAGTGTCTTTGTCCTTGTCCACTGAAACAGACAAGACCCTCAATGCCGGACCTTCACAGTCTGAAACCTGAATAATCCAGTTTATTATTTTTTATGTTGATTTTATCTGACGTAAAAAAGCAGTAAAACAGGTCTAACCCGGTCTACAGCAGGTCTAACCCGGTCTACAGCAGGTCTAACCCGGTCTACAGCAGGTCTAACCCGGTCTACAGCAGGTCTAACCCGGTCTACAGCAGGTCTAACCCGGTCTACAGCAGGTCTAACCCAGTCTACAGCAGGTCTAACCCGGTCTAAAACAGGTCTAACCCGGTCTACAGCAGGTCTAACCCGGTCTACAGCAGGTCTAACCCAGTCTACAGCAGGTCTAACCCGGTCTACAGCAGGTCTAACCCGGTCTAAAACAGGTCTAACCCAGTCTACAGCAGGTCTAACCCGATCTCAAACAGGTCTAACCCGATCTCAAACAGGTCTAACCCGGTTTAAAACAGGTCTAACCCGGTTTAAAACAGGTCTAACCCGGTCTACAGCAGGTCTAACCCGGTCTACAGCAGGTCTAACCCGGTCTAAAACAGGTCTAACCCAGTCTAAAACAGGTCTAACCCGTTCTACAGCAGGTCTAACCCGGTCTAAAACAGGTCTAACCCGGTCTAAAACAGGTCTAACCCGGTCTACAGCAGGTCTAACCCGGTCTACAGCAGGTCTAACCCGGTCTAAAACAGGTCTAACCCGGTCTAAAACAGGTCTAACCCGGTCTACAGCAGGTCTAACCCGGTCTAAAACAGGTCTAACCCGGTCTAAAGCAGGTCTAACCCGGTCTACAGCAGGTCTAACCCGGTCTAAAACAGGTCTAACCCGGTCTAAAGCAGGTCTAACCGGTCTACAGCAGGTCTAACCGGTCTAAAACAGGTCTAACCCGGTCTACAGCAGGTCTAACCCGGTCTAAAACAGGTCTAACCCGGTCTAAAGCAGGTCTAACCCGGTCTAAAACAGGTCTAGCCCGGTTTACAGCAGGTCTAACCCGGTCTAAAACAGGTCTAACCCGGTCTACAGCAGGTCTAACCCGGTCTAAAACAGGTCTAACCCGGTCTAAAACAGGTCTAACCCGGTCTAAAACAGGTCTAACCCGGTCTACAGCAGGTCTAACCCGATCTCAAACAGGTCTAACCCGATCTCAAACAGGTCTAACCCGGTTTAAAACAGGTCTAACCCGGTTTAAAACAGGTCTAACCCGGTCTACAGCAGGTCTAACCCGGTCTAAAACAGGTCTAACCCGTTCTACAGCAGGTCTAACCCGGTCTAAAACAGGTCTAACCCGGTCTAAAACAGGTCTAACCCGGTCTACAGCAGGTCTAACCCGGTCTACAGCAGGTCTAACCCGGTCTAAAACAGGTCTAACCCGGTCTAAAACAGGTCTAACCCGGTCTACAGCAGGTCTAACCCGGTCTAAAACAGGTCTAACCCGGTCTAAAGCAGGTCTAACCCGGTCTACAGCAGGTCTAACCCGGTCTAAAACAGGTCTAACCGGTCTAAAACAGGTCTAACCCGGTCTACAGCAGGTCTAACCCGGTCTAAAACAGGTCTAACCCGGTCTACAGCAGGTCTAACCCGGTCTAAAACAGGTCTAACCCGGTCTAAAGCAGGTCTAGCCCGGTTTACAGCAGGTCTAACCCGGTCTAAAACAGGTCTAACCCGGTCTACAGCAGGTCTAACCCGGTCTAAAACAGGTCTAACCCGGTCTAAAACAGGTCTAGCCCGGTTTACAGCAGGTCTAACCCGTTCTACAGCAGGTCTAACCCGGTCTAAAACAGGTCTAACCCGATCTAACCCGGTCTACAGCAGGTCTAACCCTGTCTAAAACAGGTCTAACCCGGTCTAAAACAGGTCTAACCCGGTTTAAAACAGGTCTAACCCGGTTTAAAACAGGTCTAACCCGGTCTACAGCAGGTCTAACCCGGTCTAAAACAGGTCTAACCCGGTCTAAAACAGGTCTAACCCGTTCTACAGCAGGTCTAACCCGGTCTAAAACAGGTCTAACCGGGTCTACAGCAGGTCTAACCCGGTCTAAAACAGGTCTAACCCGGTCTACAGCAGGTCTAACCCGGTCTAAAACAGGTCTAACCCGGTCTAAAACAGGTCTAACCCGGTCTAAAACAGGTCTAACCCGGTCTACAGCAGGTCTAACCCGGTCTAAAACAGGTCTAACCCGGTCTAAAACAGGTCTAACCCGGTTTAAAACAGGTCTAACCCGGTCTACAGCAGGTCTAACCCGGTCTACAGCAGGTCTAACCCGGTCTAAAACAGGTCTAACCCGGTCTACAGCAGGTCTAACCCGGTCTACAGCAGGTCTAACCCGGTCTAAAACAGGTCTAACCCGGTCTACAGCAGGTCTAACCCGGTCTAAAACAGGTCTAACCCGGTCTAAAACAGGTCTAACCCGGTCTACAGCAGGTCTAACCCGGTCTAAAACAGGTCTAACCCGGTCTACAGCAGGTCTAACCCGGTCTACAGCAGGTCTAACCCGGTCTAAAACAGGTCTAACCTGGTCTACAGCAGGTCTAACCCGGTCTAAAACAGGTCTAACCCGGTCTACAGCAGGTCTAACCCGGTCTAAAACAGGTCTAACCCGGTCTAAAACAGGTCTAACCCGGTCTACAGCAGGTCTAACCCGGTCTAAAACAGGTCTAACCCGGTCTACAGCAGGTCTAACCCGGTCTACAGCAGGTCTAACCCGGTCTAAAACAGGTCTAACCTGGTCTACGGCAGGTCTAACCCGGTCTACAGCAGGTCTAACCCGGTCTAAAACAGGTCTAACCCGGTCTACAGCAGGTCTATGGTCAGGTCTTGACTGGACTCACCGCAGGAATAGTAGTTGAGCTCGGCAGAACAGTTCTTTGTGACCCATGTCCCGTCCGTCCTCAGAGCCACACAGTCCCCGTCCTGGGGCTGGTCCGCGGCCCAGGGGTTGAACCACGTCGAGCCCAGAGGCACCACCTCCTGGTTCAGGGCCCAGGTCCAGGGCCGGTGAAGTCCGGTCCAGACCGGCCCCACAGTGTTGGCTTCTCTGAGGGTCTGCAGGGCGTCGGTCTGTTGGGTCAGGTCCAAAAACGAGGCCAGGTCCAGGTCCTGGTCTCTGCACTGACTCTGGGCCTGGGTCCAGTTCAGTTTCGAGGACTGGAGTCTGAAGAACCGCTTTGAGCCGGGTCGGACTCCGGACCAAAGCCCAACTGAGCAACAAAAAACAGCAGCTTTTAAACCTTCAGGCATTAGTTAGAACACAAGCATTCAGCGTTGTGTGTCGGGAAAGGAGCTCTGTCATGAGCTTCAAGACAGAGAAGCACTGACCTGAGATCAGAAGAACCAAGCCCTTAAAACCTGAGGAAATAAAACTATATGAATCTGTCACATTTCTATAAAAACATTCCAGTACTGTTTGATAAAAGGTGTTACAGAAGAACATCAGAGGAACAAACCGGAGCAGCAACAGGAGGGACGTACCTGACATCATGAAGTCCCACTCTAGGTCTGGACTTGAAACCCACCTGGGTCTGGGCATGGACTCTGCTGGACTTTAAATCCTCCTGTAGCCCATCAGGTTCAGGGAGGATTTGTGTAAAGAGCGGAGCCAAAGACCATCAGTCAAACACAAAGGCTCATTAAACAAACCAGGAGCAGGTCTGGAGCAGGTCCTGGTTTTGTTGCATGAGTGAGATGTAAATGTGTCTGTGATTAAAGCAGAGTCCTGCTCCATTAACCGCAGCTCTGTCTTTATTTGAATAAAACCTGATCCTCTCGTGTTTAATAGAAAACACAGCTGTCTGTCATTAACTCAATAAATGACCTAAATCCACATGACCTCCACCTGTCGTTATCTTCAGGGCTAACCATAGATTGTTTATAAAATGGATGTAATCCGTCCATTGGATCCCTATTCACCGATGTTGCCGTTATGACAGGGCAATAAAATGGCAGTTACATCTGGGCTTTTTGGCTTTTACTCCAGAGTAAAACAAGAGTTTTCAGATAGCATAAACAGACAGAGTTGTCACGTAGTAAAAACTTAGCTCTAGAGACCAGAGCCATCTTTTGTACCAGGCTGTAAACATGAGTTTTACTCTTGTAAAGTCACCATTGGGTTTCTCCTTTTTATTTCTGCTTTTGGAGCCTGCCCTCTGGTGGACGGAGGTGTATCGCTGTATATTGCCATATGGCGGCGCCCTTACTCGAGGACCGGTGCTAACCAGTCCTCCTCTGTCTGAACCTGGTCCTGGTCTAACACTGTTCTCTTGTATCCTGACTTGGTCTTGTCTGGTCCCGGACACGTCTTCATAAATAATCCAGACAAAAGTGGGTCATGCAGCTTTATTAAAACTATTAGATTAATGCAAGACAAAAAAGGAGGTGGTTCAATTATTTTTCTAACTTCACCTTTAGATTAAACACAATCAAACATAAAACAAACTGAATAATTGATGTTATTTGTCATATTCTCTGAAACTAAACCCAAACAAACAAACCAGAGACAGGAAACCTGCTCTAACCTGACTTTAACCAGATTAAATCCAAACAAAATCACTTAAAGTCCAAGTTAAACTACATAAAACCCATCCAAGCCTGTTTAGATCTATTTAAAACCAGTTCAAGTCAAAGTTAAACCACATAAAACCCAAACAAATCTAATTACAAGTTTAAATCTATTTAAAACCAGTTATCTTTGGACGTCTTAATTGGTCGTCTCTGCTCTCACTTGTTTGATTGGTCGTCTCTTTTCCCACTCGTCTGATTGGTTGTCTCTGCTCTTACTCGTCTGATTGGTCGTCTCTTTTCCCACTCGTCTGATTGGTCGTCTCTGCTCTCACTCGTTGGTGGTGGTGGGGGGCGTGGCCTCCTCAGGTGAGTTGGGGCTCAGGTATTCAAAGGCCTTCTGACTCTGGGTGACAAACTGTTTGAGCGGCGCCAGGAGCAGGTCTGTGGCAGACGGGCGGCGATGGGTGGGGCCTTCGGGGGCAGAGGGCTGGACTTCCTGTTCGTTCGGCTGTCGGGGCTCGGGGCTCTGAGGACCACGCGCCGCCAACGAGTACAGGCTGCGGCGGCGGCGAGGACGGCTGTCCATCGCCTTCAGGAACAGGCTGAGGAGAACAACTGGTTTATGATTTATTTATTCAGTTTTATAGTCCTCTTTTCTGATTGACTTGGAAATAAACCACTTAAAACCCGTCCACATCCGATTCTAACCAGTACAAATCCAAACAAACCCAGTTAAAGGTGGAGTTAATTTGCTTAAAGCCAAAATTTTCCAAATCTGGATTCAACTTACTTAAATCAGAACAATACCATTCAAATTTCTAAACTACAAAAAACCTGTTCAGATCCCGTTAACCTGTTTAAACTAGTTTTAATAGTTTTAATCTGAATAAAGTCCATCTAAAACCATTTTAAACCAACTCACATTGGGATATAACCAGTTCAAATCCAAACAAACCCCAGATAAGGTGTGAGTTAAATATGTTTCTTTTCGCCGGGCCATCCGTTCAATTAATGAATTAGTCTGGTCCCTTTCGGTCCCAGTTTGATTTCCAGGGGAGGGGCCAAAAATGCAGACTAAAGCAATCAGACAAACAAATGACCTGTTAACATTAGCTCCCCTGTTAGCGTTAGCTTCCCTGTTAGCGTTAGCTCTCCTATTAGCATTAGCTCTCCTGTTAACATTAGCTCCCCTGTTAGCGTTAGCTCCCCTGTTAGCATTAGCTCTCCTATTAGCATTAGCTCTCCTGTTAACATTAGCTCCCCTGTTAGCGTTAGCTCCCCTGTTAGCGTTAGCTCTCCTGTTAACATTAGCTCCCCTGTTAGCGTTAGCTCCCCTGTTAGTGTTAGCTCATCTGTTAGCATTAGCTCACCTGTTAACATTAGCTCACCTGTTAGCGTTAGCTCACCTGTTAGCAGTGTTGGAAGTAACGGCGTTAGAGTATAACGGCATTACTTCATTCATTCATTCATTTTCTACCGCTTTGTCCCATTAGGGGTCGTCGGTGACTGGAGCCTATCCCAGCAGCTTTGGGCCTGAGGCGGGGTACACCCTGGACAGTGGCCAGTTAGTCACAGGGCTGACACTTAGAGACAGACACTGACAAACAACCATTCACTCTCACATTTATTCACTAGGGACACTTTAGAGTTGCTGATTAACCTATACATGTTAACCTGTACATACAGTAGGGATCAAAAGTTTGGGCACCCCAGGAAAAAAAAATTATTAATGTGCATAAAGACGCCAAGAAAAGATGGAAAAATCTCCAAAAGCCATCAAATGACAGATTAGACATCCTTATAATAAGTCAAAAACAGTTAGATTTTATTTTCATCATTTACACTTTCAAAATAACAGAAAACAAAAAAATGGTGTCTGCAAAGGTTTGGGCACCCTGCAGAGTTAATACCTTGTACTGCCCTCTTTGGCAAGTATCACAGCTTGTAAACGCTTTTTGTAACTAACCAAGAGTCTTTCAATTCTTGTTTGAGGTATCTTTGCCCATTCTTGCTTACAAAAGTCTTCCAGTTCTTTGAGATTTCTGTCTGTCTGTCACGCACTGCTCTTTTAAGGTCTATCCATAGATTTTCAATTATGTTGAGGTCAGGAGATTGTGAAGGCCATGGCAAAACCTTTAGTTTATGCCTCTTGATGTAATCCACCGTGGATTTTGAGGTGTGTTTAGGATCATTATCCATTTGTAGAAGCCATCCTCTCTTTAACTTCAGCTTTTTCACACATGGCATCAAGTTAGCATCCAAAATGTGCTGAAATTTTATTGAATCCATTTTTCCTTCTACTCGTGAAATGTTCCCTGTGCCACTGGCTGCAATACAACCCCAAAACATGATCGATCCACCCCCATGCTTAACAGTTGGACAGAGGTTCTTTTCATTAAATTCTTTCTTCTCCAAACATACCTTTGCTCATTCCGGCCAAAAAGTTCTATTTTAACCTCATCGGTCCACAGAACTTGTTTCCAAAATGCATCAGGCTTGTCTATATGTTCATTTGCAAACTTCAAACACTGATTTTTGTGTTGAGGACGTAGAAGAGGTTTTCTTCTGATGACTCTTCCATGAAGTCCATATTTGTACAAGTATCTCTTTATAGTGGAATAGTGTACCACAACTCCAGTGTCTGCCAGATCTTTCTGGAGGATCGTGCAGTCAAGCGTGGGTTTTGACTTACTTTTCTCACAATCCTGCGAGCCGTTCTGTCTGATATTTTTCTTGGTCTCCCAGATCTTGCTTTAACTTCCACTGTTCCTGATGACTGCCATTTCTTAATTACATTCCGAACAGAGGATATTGACATCTGAAAACGATTTGCTATCTTTTTATAGCCTTCTCCTGCTTTGTGAGCCTCAACTATTTTCAGTTTCAGTTTTCTAGACAACTGCTCAGAAGAACCCATGGTGCTGATTGTTGGGGCAAGGTCAGATGAGTCTGGGCATTTAAAACCTTTGAGATTGACATCACCTGGTCTATCCAGACGATGATTGAGAACAATCCATGACACTGTCAGGTCCTAGCTTTCCAAAGGGGGCAGTACAAGGTATTAACTCTGCAGGGTGCCCAAACTTTTGCAGACACCATTTTTATGTTTTCTGTTATTTTGAAAATGTAAATGATGGAAATAAAATCTAACATTTTTTGACTCCTTATAATAATCCTTATAGATTTTTCCATCTTTTTTTGGCCCTAGTACAGTACAGTACAGGGCACTACGTCTGCCTCAAGTAACTCAAATCTTCTGAAGCCCCTCACATCAGCACATGCTAACACGACACTTGTTGCTGCTGCTAACCCCAAAGGCAGCTGCATGAGTTCCAGTGAAGGAGACAGAGCCACTGTTAAAACAAGAAACGCTCGGTTTTACGTGTCACCAACAACCACTAGTTTAGTTGTTTAGATAAGAGGAGTATTTTAGAATAGATTAATGTATTATTCATTTTCTTTGAGAATGAACAACATGTTAATCTACAGAGAGAGTTGGATTGTGTTCTGTTTATTGTGCAATAATTTACAGGTACAGAGATTTGCACTACTTAATGGCCAGGTCTTCCTTTGTTTCTTTTTACACAAAGTCATTTTCAATATTCATTTTTTATATGTTTTTATTTCTATGTATATCATAAGGCAGACTGCAATCTACTGAGTTGAAATAAATACCAAATTTAAACATCTTTGATAGCTCACCTGTTAATGTTAGCTCCCCTGTTAGCGTTTGCTCACCTGTTCACGTTAACTCACCTGTTAATGTTCCCAGAGCTGCGGCGGGACGAGCTGTTGTAGGTGAAGTCGTGTTGGTTCAGGAAGTCATCCACTTCCTGCTCAGAAGGCTGCTGCAGCTGCGACAGAGACGAAAGTGAAGCAGTTTGTTCAACAGTTGTTTTAATGAGCTGTGGCGGCCATATTGATTGGCTGGTTTTTATGCTTTTTTTGCAGCCCACAGTAATAATAATAATTAAAGCCGCAAGCGGCGATAAAGGCCCTCGCCTCCCTTGAGACCGCGGGGACACATGCACTCGGAGGATCGCATGTCGTGCTTTAAAGCGTAAACTTCACGGTAATGTCAAATAACCGATCCTGTGCTACTGCTGGGGCCTGTTACACCACCTTGTAATTTAGAGTTAAAGGTCTCCACAATCCCTGGTTTTCCTGGGAGCTGTCTGAACCTTTGAAAATAATAGATTATGCTTGGGCTAAGGCGAGAAAAACAAAGTACTGGCTGGAGATTTGAGATGACTCAGGAATCGCTGCACCCCCCTGTTTAAAAAGGAAAAGTGTAAATATAACTTGTCTAAAAGTACAAGGTTACAAGTTCCAAAGGATTCTGAGGAGTTTTCTAAGACTCTAGGCTTGGCTCTGGAGGGGCCTCCTCTAAAGGAAGGATCCTGGCAATTGGGAAATGGCATTTATTTCCCAAAGGTTGCCTCTTCACAGACTCATTACCACAGCCACAAATGTATCAAAAACAAATTGATAACTTTTTTGGCACACGTGTCTAGATGATACTCACCAAATTTGGAGCTGTTTAGATGAAAATCCTTTAGACACAAGGGGTGCGATTTAGGTGGTCACACATTCCACCCAACATAGTAGATTTTCTGTTGAGTTTACGGTATGGCTGTAATAAACTTTTCTGTTCGCCCTGAGGTGTCCTATGGATGTACCAAGTTTTGTATTTCTACATTGGAAAAATGTACTTTCATTTTCCATAGAACCAATGTATTTTGACTTTTCTAGGGTCGCCACTGAGTCATTTTTCGTATTTTTTTCGGGACTTCAAATACATAAATTTTTTGCCGAGCTTGAAGTCTGGGACCAATAAAAATGACTTTTAGTTGTACGTTTACAGGGTCAAATTGAGGATCATTTTTTAGAAAAATTATAATAAAAAAATATATACCAAATTATAATAAAAAAATATATAACTCGAGCAAAAAAGTCTAGAAAAACGCTTGTCTATTTTACACACATGTGTTTAGCTCATTTTGCCCAAGTTTGGTGTCTGTGGAATGAAGCAGCTATTGTCTGTGTACTTTTAAAAAAGAGGTGTATTTTAAGTCGGTTCACATTTTCAATTCAAAATGGCCGCCTTCCCGTGTGTGATAGGGTGTGGTCCCCATTGGCTTTTTTGTTCATAAGCCCATGGTGGATGTGTGTACCAAGTTTCATTTGCCTACAATAAAATAAAATTTTCACTTCCCATTGACATTTTCCACATATTTGTGACGTTGCTATGGCAACACATTTATCGATAGGGGGTGGTTGTCATTGGCTTTTATGCTCGTCATGACATAAGAGATGTGTGTACCAAAGTTTATGTCTCTATGACAAACTAAATTCTTGGGTCCATTATAAGTTTGTAGGGGGCGCTGGAGAGCCATTTCTAAAGATAACCCTTTTATTTACATATTTTTGTGTTCAGGTCATGAATGTGCACAAACGCCTTTTTGGGTCCAACTCGATCCGAGAAGGCGTTTGAGAGTTAAGAGACATTTTATTTTCACAAAAATGGCCACCTCGTTACAGGCTTGCCACACCCATACCCGATAAGATATCATAAACAAAGTCACAACTTTGGTTGGCACACGTGTCTAGATGATACTCACCAAATTTGGGGCTATTTAGATTAAAACACAATGATTTGCATCTTTCTGCGCAAGTGCGATTTTAGTGGCGCGTTTCACCCCACATGGTGGACTTCCTGTTAAGTTTAGGGTGTGGCTCTCATTGATTTTTCTGTTTGCCCTGAGGTGTCCTATGGATGTACCAAGTTTCATTTTTCTACGTTGGAAAAAAGTTACTTTCACTTTCCATAGGCCCAATGTATTTTGACTCTTCTAGGGGTCGCCACTGAGTCATTTTTCGTATTTTTTTTTCGGCGACTTCAAATACATAAATTTTTCGCCGGGCTTGAAGGCTGGGACCAATAAAAATGACTTTTCGTTCATGTTCACTGGGTCAAATTTAGGATCATATGTGAAAAAAAAAAAAAAAAAAAAAATCTGAGCAAAAACAATATGCCCTCCCGGTCATCACCGGCTCGGGCCTCATTATAATTTTTTATTTAGCGCTGTTCCTCCTAGTGTAGTGTAGCACTCAAAGTGCTTTACATACATTAAACTATTTACCAGTGTTACAGCTGGAACACCACTGGAGTCAATGTAGGTGTAGCAGATCAGCCCTCGAAATCCCCACGGATTAACTGTCCTGTCTTTTCTGTCATTGCCAGAGGCCTTCAGAGACAAGCTTGTATCTAAAGTCTGGAAGAGGACTGGGTTAACACTGTTTTCTTTCAGATAAAAGGACGGCCAAAGTGTCTCTGAAAACAGACTTCTACATTGGTCAAAACACCACCCCCTGGTGGTCAAATGGATGAATGACTCTATCCAATCATCAAAAGACAATTTCGTAATTACTGCATTAAAGGAAAATGTATTTTTGATATTGTGTTGTTTATACTGTTCTTTTCTAGGACGCGGATTTGGGACCAAATAACTCCCTACCTCAGTTTATGGTTTCCATTTTGTTTTAATGAAATGTAATGAATGTTTCAACAATATTCTGCATATTCATAGTACAATGCATTTTCTGTGTATACTCATACAAGTACGAATGTTTTTGTGTTTTATGAAAACCAAGGAAAATATGGTGAAACAAAAGGAATGTTTGTAAAACTTAGTTTACCCCTTTTAAACTTTTAGTAACTTCCCAGAGTTACGCCCTTCTGCCGGAAGAGTGCATAGGACATGCCCCCGGGCAAAGATGATAAAGCTGGCTGCTAGCCAAAAATCTGCCTCTTGGCTTCCTGCTTTTCCTCGGATCCTGTCTACGGACAGTCCGCTCCCTCCCTCACCCTTCTCAGTGAGTCACAGTAGAGTTGTGACATTCGCGAACGAACCGATTCTTTTGAACGGCTCACAAACATGAACGATGGGAGCCGAGTCGCGGCTGGAGGGGAGCCGTTCTTTCTGTCGTTCTTTTTTCCTATGCGTGTCTCACACAGATGCACACAAATGAGCTCCTCCGCGAGACAGAACAGTTATAGGGGGAGGGGCGCACCCAGCGCAGGCCGACCCTTTATAGCGTGATGATATTAGTTATTAGTTGTGCACGCACCCTTCACGTGAGTACTTCATTGGAAAAAAAACCCTGCGTGCCTCTGTCATTGGTTAGGACATTAAAAATGTTCTTTTGTGATACTGTTCTTGTATAGAAATCTTTCACTAAAAGCTGTTTTGCACAGACATTCATTGCAGCCAGCTTTGTTTTTGATGTTTATTTGTGAGTAGATATTGTATGAATAACACACACACACACACACACACACACACACAGACACACACACACACAGACACACACACACACACACACACACACACACACACACACACACACAGACACACACACACACAGACACACAGACACAGACACAGACACAGACACACACACACACACACACACACACACACACACACACACACACACACACACACACACACACAGACACACACACACACAGACACACAGACACAGACACACACACACACACACACACACACACACACACACAGACACAGACACACACACAGACACACAGACACACACACACACACACACACACACACACACACACACACAGACACAGACACACAGACACACACACACACACACACACACACACACACACAGACACACACACACACACACACACACACACAGACACACACACACACACACACACACACACACACACACACACACAGACACACACAGACACACAGACACACACACACACACACACACACACACACACACACACACAGACACAGACACACAGACACACACACACACACACACACACACACACACACACACACACAGACACAGACACACACACACACACACACACACACACACACACACACACACACACACACACACAGACACAGACACACACACACACACACACACACACACACAGACACACACACAGACACAGACACACACACACACACACACACACACACACACACACACACACACACACACACAGACACACACACACACACACACACACACAGACACACACACACACACAGACACACACACACACAGACACACACACACACACACACAGACACACACACACACACACAGACACACACACAGACACACACACACACACACACACACACACACACACACACAGACACAGACACACACACACACACACACACACACACACACACACACAGACACACACACACACAGACACACAGACACAGACACACACACACACACACACACACAGACACAGACACACAGACACACAGACACAGACACACACACACACACACACACACACACACACACAGACACAGACACAGACACACACACACACACACACACACAGACACACAGACACAGACACACACACACACACACACACACACACAGACACACACAGACACACACACACACACACACACACACACACACACACACACACACACAGACACACACACACACAGACACACACACACACACAGACACAGACACAGACACAGACACAGACACAGACACAGACACAGACACAGACACACACACACACACACACACACACACACACACACACACACACACACACACACACACACAGACACACAGACACAGACACACACACACACACACACACACACACACACACACACAGACACAGACACACAGACACACAGACACACACACACACACACACACACACACACACACAGACACAGACACACAGACACACACACACACACACACACACACACACACACAGACACACACACAGACACACAGACACAGACACAGACACAGACACAGACACAGACACAGACACACACACACACACACACACACACACACACACACACACACACACACACACACACACACACACAGACACACACACAGACACACAGACACACAGACAGACACACACACACACACACACACAGACACAGACACAGACACAGACACAGACACAGACACAGACACAGCACACACACACACACACACACACAC
The DNA here is from genome assembly GCA_024416835.2 of Perccottus glenii. Classification (NCBI taxonomy): domain Eukaryota; kingdom Metazoa; phylum Chordata; class Actinopteri; order Gobiiformes; family Odontobutidae; genus Perccottus; species Perccottus glenii. The sequence goes on along the minus strand of CM044551.2, from coordinate 552,107 downwards.
ACACACACACACACACACAGACACACACACACACAGACACACAGACACACACACAGACACACAGACACCACACACACACACACACACACACACACACACACACACACACACACACACACACACACAGACACACACACACAGACACACAGACACAGACACACACACACACACACACACACACACACAGACACAGACACACAGACACACAGACACACACACACACACACACACACACACACACACACACACACACACACACACAGACACACACACACACACACACACACACACACACACACAGACACACACACACACACACACAC
>CM044551.2:409284-544284 GCA_024416835.2 Perccottus glenii | reverse complement strand
ATCGCAACAATAGGTCAACTGAGGACGCCATCTCAACGGCACTTCACTCTGCCCTCACCCACCTGGACAGTAAGAACACGCATGTGAGATTGCTGTTCATAGATTTCAGTTCTGCATTTAATACGGTAATCCCCTCCAAGCTGATCTCCAAGCTCAGCCATCTTGGAATCAGCACACCCATCTGCAACTGGATTCTAGATTTTCTGACTAACAGACCTTAGTCTGTTAAGTTAGATAACCTCTCCTCCTCCATCATCACCCTGAACACTGGAGTGCCACAAGGCTGCGTACTTAGCCCTCTCCTGTACTCCCTATTCAGCCATGACTGTGTTCCTGTTTATGGCTCCAACACCATAATCAAATTTGCAGATGACACCACGGTGGTAGGTCTGATCAAGGATGACGATGAGTCAGCCTACAGGGATGAGTGCAGCACCTGGCTGTGTGGTGTGCCACCAACAACCTGGAACTAAACACCCAGAAGACAAAGAGATTATTGTAGACTTTAGGCGGACTAGGAATCATGCACACACACCCATCTACATCAACGGAGCTGCAGTGGAGCGTGTGTCCAGTTTCAAGTTTCTTGGCATCCACATCTCAGATGACCTCACCTGGTCCCTAAACACCTCCACCCTGGTCAAAAAGGCTCAGCAGCGCCTTTATTTCTTACGGAGCCTTAAAGTTCACCTCAGTCCCAGGATCCTTGCTGAATTCTACCGATGTACCATTAAGAGCATACTCACAAACTGCATCTCAGTGTGGTACAGCAATTGCTCTGCATCTGACCGCAAGGCACTCCAGCGGGTGGTGAAAACTGCTCAACGGATCACCGGCACCCAGTTAACCTCCATCGAGAACATTTAACAGAAGCGCTGTCTGGGCAGGGCAAGAAACATCATCAAGGATGCCTCTCACCCTAACCACGGACTTTTCACCCTCCTTCCATCCGGCAGGCGTTACAGGAGCCTACGCTCTCGAACAAGTAGGCTCAGGAAGAGATTCTTTCCTGAGGCTGTGACACTCCTGAACGCCGCACCACCAATCTAACCTGCACCTGCTCTTTCACTGCACTGGTCACAGTACTTTACATACATGTATTGCACTACTCATATTTTGCACAGACTGCACATGGTTAATCCATTACACTATAAACTGTCCAAGTGGTTACTGTACAAGCACAGTAGACTATTTCTACAAAAAAATCATTGCACTACTGTTATTTTGCATATAATACATTGTTCAACAATACTTTTGCACACTCATTCAACTGTATTCATTATTTATATTTATATTCTGTATATACTCTGATCAATATTGTATATAGCAACTCATTCTGTATATTATTACATTCTGTATATCATAGCTTTACTTACTCTGCACCTTTATGTATATAAAACACTATATTCTTGCACTTCTGGTTAGATGCTAACTGCATTTCATTAGCTCTGTACTTGTACTCTGCATAATGACAATAAAGTTGAATCTAATCTAATCTAATACGCTACATAGGTTAAGTGTCTTGCCCAAGGACACAACAACAGTATGTGGGGGAGAGCGTTATGATGTTTTGGGATGTTTTGAGCGGGGATCAAAGTGACCACCCGCCGGTCGAAGGACGGCCGCTCTACCACTGAGCTACTGCCACCATCGTAGTTTGTTTCGGCTCGTAAGGTCTAGTTCAGGACTTACTAGGTTTAGTTCAGGACTTACTAGGTCTAGTTCAGGACTTACTAGGTCTAGTTCAGGACTTGCTAGGTCTAGTTCAGGACTTGCTAGGTCTAGTTCACTAGGTAGCGCTCAGTTCTAGTGTCAGGACTTGCTAGGTCATAGACCAACAGCGACTCCCACTGCGCAGCGATAGTACCTGCCAAGACCAGAGTAGACCTTAGAGTAAACCATAATTTGTTCAGAGAGGACATGTCACTGCACCAATTTTGTTCTGTACATGACTCTAAATATTGACAATGAATTCTGCTGTGTGTGCTGCCACATAGGAGTATCATATGGTACCAGGACTTGGACCCGTATCTGGGCCTGGTTCAGGACCTCCTCCCTCAGGCCCTCAGCACGGAACAACAGCGCCACCACCAGGCTCTGGAGGGACTGCAGCAGGTCCCCCACAAAGTTCAGGAGATGGCCAAGACCAACCTGAACCAGAGAGAGACCAGGTCTAAACCAGGACTAAATCAGGACTAAACCAGGTCCAAATCAGGACTAAACTGGTCTTACGGTATCAGCGGTCCTCCTGAGGCCGGACAGTCTTCTCTGGAGCTGGTCTCGGGTCTTAGTGAGTCTGTGGTGGATCTGCAGCACCAGGACCAGGGCCAGACTTTGGACTCGGGTCCAAACGCTCGGCTCGTCCTCGTCCTCGTCCACGATCTGCTGAACCCTCTGCTCCCACTGCAGCCCTGAGACCAGACAAGACCAGAGTTAGACCTGACTGAACCTCCCACTGCAGCCCTGAGACCAGACAAGACCAGAGTTAGACCTGACTGAACCTCCCACTGCAGTCCTGAGACCAGACAAGACCAGAGTCTGGTCCAGGTCAGATTTAGGTCTGGTCCAAGCCCGGCCCCGGCCTGATCCTGGTCTAGAGAGGACTCACGCAGAGTGGGGGGCAGGGGAAGATAGTAGGCAGTGGCCTCCTCCAGGCGGCTCAGTAGGTCGTCCAGACCCGTGGAGGCGGCACGTCCCGCCTGAGAGTCCTGCACCTGCCTCAGAGCGGACCGGCCCGCCTCCGACAGACGCTCAAGCTGCTCCAGAGCCACATCCAGGCCCTCCACCAGCAGCAGCTGCAGGTCGTCCAGCGTCAGGAACAGGGCGTCCTTCAGGTGCTCCACCACCTGGAGACAACATCTGCAGTTAGAACTGGTTTAGTCCTGGTTTAGACCTGGTTTAGACCTGGTTTAGACCTGGTTTAGACCTGGTTTAGACCTGGTTTAGTCCTGGTTTAGACCTGGTTTAGACCTGGTTTAGACCTGGGTTAGTCCTGGTTTAGACCTGGTTTAGGCCTGGTTTAGTCCTGGTTTAGACCTGGTTTAGACTTGGTTTAGTCCTGGTTTAGACCTGGTTTAGGCCTGGTTTAGTCCTGGTTTAAACCTGGTTTAGACCTGGGTTAGTCCTGGTTTAGACCTGGTTTAGACCTGGTTTAGACCTGGGTTAGTCCTGGTTTAGACCTGGTTTAGACCTGGTTTAGACCTGGTTTAGACCTGGTTTAGACCTGGGTTAGTCCTGGTTTAGACCTGGGTTAGTCCTGGTTTAGGCCTGGTTTAGTCCTGGTTAAGACCTGGGTTAGTCCTGGTTTAGTCCTGGTTTAGACCTGGTTTAGACCTGGTTTAGACCTGGTTTAGACCTGGGTTAGTCCTGGTTTAGACCTGGTTTAGTCCCGGTTTAGTCCTGGTTTAGTCCTGGTTTAGACCTGGTTTAGTCCTGGTTTAGACCTGGGTTAGTCCTGGTTAAGACCTGGTTTAGTCATGGTTTAGACCTGGTTTAGTCCTGGTTTAGTCCTGGTTTAGACCTGGTTTAGACCTGGTTTAGTCCTGGTTTAGACCTGGTTTAGTCCTGGTTTAGTTCTGGTTTAGTCCTGGTTTAGACCTGGTTTAGTCCTGGTTTAGTCCTGGTTTAGACCTGGTTTAGACCTGGTTTAGTCCTGGTTTAGTCCTGGTTTAGTTCTGGTTTAGTTCTGGTTTAGACCTGGTTTAGTCCTGGTTTAGACCTGGTTTAGTCCTGGTTTAGTTCTGGTTTAGTCCTGGTTTAGACCTGGTTTAGTCCTGGTTTAGTCCTGGTTTAGACCTGGTTTAGACCTGGTTTAGTCCTGGTTTAGACCTGGTTTAGTCCTGGTTTAGTCCTGTTTTAGTCCTGGTTAGACCTGGTTTAGACCTGGTTTAGACCTGGTTTAGTCCTGGTTTAGTTCTGGTTTAGTCCTGGTTTAGACCTGGTTTAGTCCTGGTTTAGTCCTGGTTTAGACCTGGTTTAGACCTGGTTTAGTCCTGGTTTAGACCTGGTTTAGTCCTGGTTTAGTCCTGTTTTAGTCCTGGTTAGACCTGGTTTAGACCTGGTTAGACCTGGTTTAGTCCTTGTTTAGTCCTGCTTTAGTCCTGGTTGGACCTGGTTTAGACCTGGTTTAGACCTGGTTTAGACCTGGTTTAGACCTGGTTTAGACCTGGTTTAGACCTGGGCTAGACCTGGTTTAGACCTGGTTCTGACCTGGTTTAGACCTGGTTCTGACCTGGTTAGACCTGGTTTAGACCTGGTTAGACCTGGTTTAGACCTGGTTTAGACCTGGTTAGACGTGGTTTAGACCTGGTTCTGACCTGGTTTAGACCTGGTTAGACCTGGTTAGACCTGGTTTAGACCTGGTTAGACCTGGTTTAGACCTGGTTTAGACCTGGTTAGACCTGGTTAGACCTGGTTCTGACCTGGTTCTGACCTGGTTTAGACCTGGTTAGACCTGGTTCTGACCTGGTTCTGACCTGGTTTAGACCTGGTTAGACCTGGTTCTGACCTGGTTTAGACCTGGTTTAGACCTGGTTTAGACCTGGTTTAGTCCTGGTTTTGTCCTGGTTTAGTCCTGGTTTAATCCTGGTTTAGACCTGGTTTAGTCCGGGTTTAGACCTGGTTAGACCTGGTTTAGACCTGGTTAGACTCAGTAGAACCTCACCTCGTCTGTAGACTGCTGTAGAATCGGAAAGTTCTGCTCCAAACGATCCAGACCCAGAAGAACCAGATTGTTGGCCACTTCAACTGATGACAGAGAGAGATCGGGTTTAGTCCAGGTTTGGTTTTGGTTTAGTCCGGGTTTTGTCCGGGATTAGACTCACTCTGTGGCTCCAGACTGTGTAAAAGGGGCGTGGCCTGTTTGAGTGCGATGTTGGACACACTGACCATGCCCACCTCGACCACACCCCCCACCAGCTGCAACAAAGGGTGGTGACCTTTGACTTGGAAGTAGGCGGAGGTCAGTGACTGGAGCGCGGACTGGACCAGGGGCAGATGGGCCACACGCAGGACCACACTGGACTGAGACACAACAAGACCGGGTCAGGACCGGGTCAGGACCGGGTCAGGACGGAGTGTTGTACACCTCCTGCTTTTGAACACTTAGTCTGTTCTAACGTCTCTTCAGTTCTTTAGGGGCTCCATACTTTGATGTTTGTTGCTAAATATTTCACAGACCCTTTTTTGTTTTATGTCATAAAGTTGTGTTCAAAAGTTTACATGCCCAGGTGATTTTGGCCTGAGAACATGCACAAGTGACATAAACAGGTTTGAATGGCTCCTAAAGGTAACCCTCCTCACCTGTGACCTGTTTGTAATCAGTGTGTTTGTAAAAGGTCAGTGAGTTCCTGGGCTCCTGACAGACCCTCGCATCTTTCATCTATCCCAAATGAATTGTCAAAGAATCTGCGAGAAAACATGACAGGGATATAAAAACATATCTATGACCATAGACTCGTAGAACATCCTGAGCATAGTCCTGCAGATAAAAAGATAGGGAATTGAGAATGCCAATCAGCAGTGTTCAAAGTCTAATAAAGAAGTGGAAAATGAGGATTTCTGTTGAACCCAACCACGGTCAAATAGACCAACAAAAATAAGGAGGCACTTAACGAAAAATGGGCTGCAATGTTGAGTCGCCAGAAGAAAGCCATTACTTCACAAATGACACAAAGTCATTTGGAGGGATGAGACCAGAACTTAACTTTTTGTCCACAAGCATAAACATTACATTTGGAGTCAACAAGGCCTACGATAAAAGGTACACAGTCCTACTGTGAAACATGGAGCTGATGTTTTGTGGATGTATGAGCTACAAAGGCACAGGAAAAGATGAATGCTGCATATTATCAGAAAACACTGGAGGAACATTTGCTCTCATCAGCCATGAATCTGCTCATGGGACGTACTTGGACATTCCAACACGACAACGATCCAGAGCACAAGTCGACCTGTCGTTGGCTGCAGCAGCAGAAAGAGAAGGTTCTGGACTGACCTCAGTGTCATTGAGTCACTCTGAGGAGATCTCAAACATGCAGTTCATACAAGACTGACCAAGAATTTACAGGAACTGGAGGCATTTTGACAAAAAGAACGGGCAGCTTTACATCTGAGAAAATAAAGAGTCTGCGTTTGGCCGGTCTAAAGAGAAAAACTCAAGGATGTGAACCGTTCACTGGAAACTGAACAAACTACAAGGACCAAATGTCTGCGGATGTAGTGCTCCCTCTGGTGGACAGACGAAGAACTGTGTGGACTCACCTCCAGAACCTGAGGCTCGGCTTCTCCGTCTCCAAATCTACAACAAAAAGAGACAGGCTTAGACCGGACTGAACCAGGTCTGAACCAGGTCTGAACCAGGTCTGAACCAGGTCTGAACCAGGACTGAACCAGGTCTGAACCAGGTCTGAACCAGGTCTGAACCAGGACTGAACCAGGACTAAACCAGGACAATACCAGGCAACCCACTGCAGTTTTCATGTAAACGACCCCCCCCCCCTACATAGCAGTCCTGGATTAGTCCTGGTCTTGTTCATGAGGTAGTCAGCTGCTGCAGCTGCAACAACTGAGCCCTGTTCAGAAGAACCCACTGTGAAATCCTCCAATCAGAGTGTGACCCGGTCTAAACCAGGGCAAAATCAGGGCTAAACCAGGGCTGGACCAGGTCAAAACCAGGTCTGAACCAGGTCTAAACCAGGACTAAACCAGGACTAAACCAGGACTTAACCAGGACTTAACCAGGACTAAACCAGGTCTAAACCAGGGCTAAACCAGGACTTAACCAGGACTTAACCAGGACTAAACCAGGACTGAACCAGGTCTAAACCAGGTCTAAACCAGGTCTAAACCAGGAGTGACCAAGGACTAAACCAGGACTAAACCAGGACTAAACCAGGTCTAAACCAGGACTTAACCAAGTCTAAACCAGGACTTAACCAGGACTTAACCAGGACTAAACCAGGTCTAAACCAGGACTGAACCAGGACTGAACCAGGTCTAAAAAAGGTCTAAACCAGGACGAAACCTGGACTTAACCAGGACTAAACCAGGACTAAACCAGGTCTAAACCAGGACTTAACCAGGACTTAACCAGGACTTAACCAGGACTAAACCAGGACTGAACCAGGTCTAAACCAGGTCTAAACCAGGTCTAAAAAAGGTCTAAACCAGGTCTAAATCAGGACTAAACCTGGACTTAACCAGGACTAAACCAGGACTAAACCAGGTATTAACCAGGACTAAACTAGGTCTAAACCAGGTCTAAACCAGGACTAAACTAGGTCTTAACCAGAACTTAACCAGGTCTAAACCAGGTCTAAACCAGGTCTAAACCAGGACAAAACCAGGACTAAAACATGTCTTAACCAGGACTAAACCAGGACTAAACCAGAACTTAACCAGGTCTAAACCAGGTCTAAACCAGGTCTAAACCAGGTCTAAACCAGGACTAAACCGGGACTAAACCAGAACTAAACCAGGACTAAACCAGGACTAAACCAGAACTAAACCAGGACTAAACACGGTCGAAATCAGGACTAAACCAGGACTAAACCTGTTCTAAACCAGGTCTAAACCAGGTCTAAACCAGGACTAAACTAGGTATAAACCAGGTCTTAACCAGAACTTAACCAGGTCTAAACCAGGTCTAAACCAGGTCTAAACCAGGACAAAACCAGGACTAAAACAGGTCTTAACCAGGACTAAACCAGGACTAAACCAGAACTTAACCAGGTCTAAACCAGGTCTAAACCAGGTCTAAACCAGGACTAAACCAGGACTAAACCAGAACTAAACCAGGACTAAACCAGGTCTAAACCAGGACTAAACTAGGTCTAAACCAGGTCTTAACCAGAACTTAACCAGGTCTAAACCAGGTCTAAACCAGGACTAAAACAGGTCTTAACCAGAACTTAACCAGGACTTAACCAGGACTAAACCAGGACTAAACCAGAACTAAACCAGAACTAAACCAGGTCTAAACCAGGTCTAAACAAGGACTAAACCAGGACTAAACCAGGACTAAACCAGGTCTAAACCAGGTCTAAACCAGGACTAAACCAGGACTAAACCAGGTCTAAACTAGGACTAAACCAGAACTAAACCAGGACTAAACCAGGACTAAACCAGGTCTAAATCAGGTCTAAAACAGGACTAAACCAGGTCTAAACCAGGACTAAAACAGGTCTTAACCAGAACTTAACCAGGACTTAACCAGGACTAAACCAGGACTAAACCAGAACTAAACCAGGTCTAAACCAGGACTAAACCAGGTCTAAACCAGGTCTAAACAAGGACTAAACCAGGACTAAACCAGGTCTAAACCAGGTCTGAACCAGGTCTAAACCAGGACTAAACCAGGTCTAAACCAGGACTAAACCAGGTCTAAACCAGGTCTAAATCAGGTCTAAAACAGGACTAAACCAGGTCTAAACTAGGACTAAACCAGAACTAAACCAGAACTAAACCAGGACTAAACCAGGACTAAACCAGGTCTAAACCAGGACTAAACCAGGTCTAAACCAGGTCTAAACCAGGTCTAAACCAGGTCTAAACCAGGTCTTTCTAACATTAAAATAAATATGTTATTTATAAAGTGTAATTTATTATTCTTACCCCATGATTCTGCTCCAAGGCTCCAGACACTCTGACACTGATCAGGAAAAACTCCACAAACCTTTAAAGCTCATATCGAATCAGCTGATCAGACCGTCCATCCCATAATGACTCTTACACCAGTAGACCCTAATGAACTAGTTTAAGGTGGATCTGAACAAGTTTTAGTTGGATTAAGACAGGTTTTAGCTGGTTTTAAGCAGGTCTAAGTTGGTTTTGAACAGGTTTTAGTTGGTTTTGAACAGGTTTTAGTTGGTTTTGAACAGGTTTTAGTTGGTTTTGAACAGGTTTTAGTAAAGGCCCTCGCCTCCCTTGAGACCGCGGAGACACATGCACTCGGAGGATTGCATTTCGTGCTGAGTTTTCTAAGACTCTAGCCTTGGCTCTGGAGGGGCCTCCTGTAAAGGAAGGATCCTGGAAATTGGGAAATGGTATTTATTTCCCAAAGATATGGCTGCCTCTTCACAGACTCATTACGACCACAGCCACAAATGTATCAAAAAACAAAGTCACAACTTTTGTTGGCACATGTGTTTAGATGATACTCACCAAATTTGGAGCTGTTTAGATGAAAAGATTCAAGATTCAAGATTCAAAGTGTTTATTGTTGTCTTTCTTAGGCTTAGCACTTTACAGGCTCTCTTGAGGAACCTAATGTTTAAGTTCATGTCCCGACTTGATGAATCTCAAAACTGTATTATAATGATGCTCACAAGCCCTAGGTGTAGCTCGGTCAGATATCAATCATATTTGTGGAAACATTGGTATGGGTGCCTGTTAAGGCTCTCATGAATCAAAGTATGTCTGTAGGTGTGTACGTATCTATGCCTTGTTTTTTTTTTTTTTTACTTGATGTTGTATGTCTTGTTGTTGGGCCTAGAGCCTGTAATAAAGTTTATATATATTGTCATGTGTACAGACAGAAAGCATGTTTCCCTGTACAATGAAATTCTTTGCCGTCCACAGTAAAATGTCACACAAGTAAGTAAAAATAAAAAAATAAGACAAATATACAAGTAATATACAATATACAAGTAATAATAATGCAAATATACAAAAAATACAAGAGGGCAAAAGGAGTAAAGTAGTAAAGTGAGGTAGTGCAGTTGTGATGGTGTAAAGTGACGGTGTAAAGTAAAGTGAGGTAGTGCAGTAGGTAAACAATTGTTCATGTAATGTTGTGATTGTGATTGTAGACTCCTATCTGCTGTTTAGGAGTCTTATGGCAGAGGGAAAGAATGAGTTCTTCATTCTGAAGTCCTGCATTTCACACTTCTGTACCTCCGTCCTGAGGGTAGAAGTGTGAACAGACCATGTTGGGGGTGGGAGGGTCTTTGAGGATGGAAGCAGCTCTTCTGTGGACTCTGCGGTGGTAGATGCTCTGCAGAGAGGGCAGTGGAGTCCTGGTGATCTTCTGTGCAGTCTTCACCACTCTCTGCAGGCGTTTGCGGTCCATGACAGAAGTGCTGCCGTACCACACAGTGATGCAGCTGGTCAGGACACTCTCAATGGTGCAGCTGTAGAAGTTGCTGAGGATCTTGGGCGACATGCCAAATTCCTCAGCCTCCTCAGAAAATACAGCCGCTGTTGAGCCTTCTTGACCAGCTGCGTGATGTGAGGTGTCCAAGTGAGGTCCTCATTGATGTGGACACCCAAGTATTTGAAGTTGCTCACCCTCTCCACTTCAAGTTCCCGGATGAACAGTGGCTGAGGCGTTCTCCTCTCCCTCCTCATGTCCACTATCATCTCCTTTGTCTTGTCCGTGTTGAGGTGAGGTTGTTGTCTTCACACCATGACACCAGACTGGCCACCTCCCTCCTGTAAGCTGCCTCGTCACCGCCAGCGTCGTCCTATCACTGCGGTGTCGTCAGCAAACTTCAGGATGATGTTGTCCTTGTGAGGCGACACAGTCGTAGGTGTACAGGGTGTAGAGGATGGGGCTGAGTACACAGCCCTGTGGAGTACCAATGTTTGTGATGGTGCTGGCTGAAGTCCTATTACCAATCCTGACAGACTGAGGCCTGCCAGTCAGGAAATCTAGGAGCCAGTCACAGAGGGTGGGGTGCAAACCAAGTGTGGACAGTTTGTGGGTGAGTTTGTGTGGGATGACCGTGTTGAAGGCGGAGCTGTAATCTATGAAAAGTATCCGTATGGCATGAGTCCTTGTTCTCCAGGTGTGAGAGGGAGTAGTGGACAGCAGTAGCGATTGCATCTGAGATGGACCTGTTGGGCCGGTAGGCATACTGCAGGGGGTCAATGGTGTCCGGTATGCTGCTCTGAATGTGGGCCAGCACCACTCTCTCGAAACACTTCATAATGATTGGAGTGAGTGCCACTGGCCTGTAGTCATTCAGGCAGGTGGGTGGGTTCTTCTTGGGCAGGGGACGATGGTCGTGGTCTTGAAGCATGGTGGTACAATGCGCTGGCTGAGGAGAGGTTGAAGATGGAGGTGAAAACATCAACCAGCTCGTTGGCTGCTCTGAGGGCCCAGGAATGTTGTCTGGTCCTGCTGCTGCGGGGTTGATCTTCCTCAGAGCTCTGTGTACCTGTGTTGTTGAGATGGTTGGTGGAGGGAGGGGTTGGGTGAACCAGGTGTGTGTGAGCTCCTCTCTGCAGTGTTGCTGGGAGCCTCAAAGCGGGCGTAGAAATTGTTGAGGTCATCCGGCAGGCTGTCTGTTGATGCGCTGTTGTTGGTGGTGGTCCTGTAGTCTGTGATGTGCTGCAGGCCTTGCCACATCCGCCCTGAATCCGCAGTAGAGTAGAAGCTGTCCAGCTTCTCTCTGTACTGCCTCTTGGCCGCTGTGATGGCTTTTCTCAGTCCATACTTCGCAGCTTTGTACTCGTTCTCATTGCCTGATCTAAATGCAAGAGAGCGAGCACGCAGCATGTGACGCACCTGACTGTTTATCCAGGGCTTCTGGTTGGGAAACTTCCTGATTTGTATGGTGGGCACGATGTTATCAACACAAGTGCTGATGTACCCAGACACATACTCAGCATAATCCTGTATGATGGAAGAGTCCTCCACAGTGGCTGCAGCTTTAAACACATCCCAGTCTGTCAGTGCAAAACAATCCTGCAGGATGATCTCGCTCTCCGGGTCCAGAGTTTGATCTGTTTGGTGACAGGGTGTGCTTGTTTCAGTCTTTGTCTGTAAGCAGGGTACAGGAACAAAGAGATGTGGTCCGAGTGTCCGAAGTGGGGCGGGGTGCAGCCCTGTATGCACCACGTATGTTGCTGTAGACGTGGTCAAGAGTGTTTTTATCACGGGTGGGAATGTCAACATGCTGGAGGTATTTGGGGAATACAGTCCGCAAACTACAATGGTTAAAGTCACCGAAAACAATAAAAACAGCGTCAGGATGAGCCTTTTCTAACGCGCTGATGACGTCATGGAGTTTGCTAAGTGCTGCTGCGGAGTCAGCACGCGGGGGGATGTAAACAGCGGCCAAAAACACAGCAGTAAATTCCCTCGGTAGATAATACGGACGGCACTTCAGCAGTAATAACTCCACATCTGGTGAACAGTGCTCGTCAACAGTCTGTATATCTTCGCACCACGAGTTGTTTACAAACACAGACACTCCTCCCCCTTTAGACTTACCGGACGCAGCCGTTCGGTCGCCTCAGTGAAGGGAGTGAGTCTGTAGCTGAATGGCGTTCTGTGGAACTCTGTCTGAGAGCCAAGTCTCTGTGAAAATCAGGGCGCAGCACTCTCTGATTTCCCGATGTGTTAAAATCCTGGTTCGTAGCTCATCCAGTTTGTTTTCTAGGGACCGCACATTCGCTAACAGGAGGCTGGGTAGCGGTGGTCGGCTAGCGCGAGCTTTTAGCCTAGCATGTAGCCCTCCCCTCTTGCCTCGCTTGCGTCGCCGTCTCCGAAGCACTCTCCTGGGGTCAGCGAACTCACTCGAGACCGGTGCTTCGTGGCCCTCTGGGTAGTCTCGGTGGTGACTCTGTGGGCGAACAATGAGTTGTAGCTCCAGCGGAATAGAACCACTAAAATCAAAGTTTTGTGAGTTGGCGATGTCCAATAATGCCTGTCGGTTGTATGTTAGCAGTGCATGGCATTTGTGCACTGCAGGAAGAACGAAAAACACACACAAAAAAAAGAAAAGTAAAACATTTAAGCGTGGAGCCCACTTAAACACAATGATTTGCATCTTTTTGCGCAAGGGGTGCGATTTTAGTGGCCGTGCGTTTCACCCCACATGGCGGACTTCCTGTTGAGTTTAGGGTGTGGCTGTCATTGACTTTTCTGTTTGCCCTGAGGTGTCCTATGGATGTACTCAAGTTTCATTTTTCTACGTTGGAAAAAGTTACTTTCACTTTCTATAGGCCCAATGTATTTTGACTTTTCTAGGGGTCGCCACTGAGTCATTTTTTGTCATTTTTTTTCGTGGACTTCAAATACATACATTTTCGCCGAGCTTGAAGTATGGGACGAATAAAAATGACTTTTTGTGCCTGTTCACTGGGTCAAATTTAGGATCATTTTGCAGAATAAATAAATAAATAAATAAATAAATAAATAAATAAATAAATAATCCGAGCAAAAACAATAGGCCCTCCCGGTCATCACTGGCTCGGGCCTAACTAGACCTGGTTTAGTCCTGGTTTCTCACAGATGGTAAATCTGGTTCAAATCCAACTAAAACCTGTTCAGATCCTTCTGAACCCAGTTCTTGTGGGGATTTTCACAGATGAAGCTCTGTTTTGGAGAAAGTAAAGAAACGAAGCATAAAACCAAAAAGGGTCACAAGCTCCATCTTCTTTTCTTTATTCCTTTGACGTCAGACCAGAACAGGCTCCGCTCTCAGACTCTGACCTTTCTCAGATTCACACAAAAGAATCTCTCTGGACCACATTTAAGTTTATTTTTATTTTTCATCCAGGAAAGTCCCACTGAGATTATAAATCTCTTTAGTCCTGGCTTCATGGGGGCGACTATTGTACATGTCTTTAGTGGTGGGGGAAACTGGAGTACCTGGAGAAAACCCACACAGACACAGGGAGACCCTACATAATCCACAGAGAAAGGCCCTGTCTGGAATCAAACCCAGACCCTTCTGCTGTGAGGCTGGAGTGCTAACCACTGCCACGTGATGCAGAGTCCCAGTCCAATCCCATTGAGGGACCATAGGGTTTCAGAATCAGAATTACTTTTATTCATCCTCAAGGGGAACTTCTTTTTGTTACAAACATGCAACCGACCAGTGCAAGAAATACTGTAGAAGTTTCTTTTAAAGTAGATATAACTTAACTATAAACTATGATATCCCTAACAATCTATTTACATATTTACATATTCACATGATGTACACTTTACAAGTTTACAAGTGGACTTAATATTGTACAGCAGCAGAACAGTGACTCTACAGAGGATTTACAGAGTTCAGAAGTTTGATGGCGACTGGCATGAATGATTTCCTGTGTCTCTCGTAGGAGCAGCGTGGCAGTAACAGTCTGTTGCTAAACAAGCTCTTGCAGCTGACCAGTACTTTGTGGAGCGGGTGGGAAAGTCCAGAATAATGTAAATACACACACATAAGCACAAATAAACACACATGTAAACACACATGTAAACACACACACATAAACAAACACATGTAAATACACACACATAAACACACATGTAAATACACACACATGTAAATACACACACATAAACACACATGTAAATACAGACACATAAACACACATGTAAATACACACACATAAACACACATGTAAATACACACACATGTAAATACACACACATAAACACACATGTAAATGCACACACATAAACACACATGTAAATACACACATAAACACACATGTAAATACACACACATGTAAATACACACATAAACACACATGTAAATGCACACACATAAACACACATGTAAATACACACACATAAACACACATGTAAATACACACACATGTAAATACACACACATAAACACACATAAACACACATGTAAATACACACACATAAACACACATGTAAATACACACACATAAACACACACATAAACACATGTAAATACAGACACATAAACACACATGTAAATACACACACATAAACACACATGTAAATACAGACACATAAACACACATGTAAATACACACACATAAACACACATGTAAATACACACACATGTAAATACACACACATAAACACACATAAACACACATGTAAATACAGACACATAAACACACATGTAAATACACACACATAAACACACACATAAACACACATGTAAATACACACACATAAACACACATGTAAATACAGACACATAAACACACATGTAAATACACACACATAAACACACATGTAAATACACACACATAAACACACATGTAAATACACACACATAAACACACACATGTAAATACACATGTAAATACAGACACATAAACACACATGTAAATACACACACATAAACACACACATAAATATACATGTAAATACACACACATAAACACACATGTAAATACACACATAAACACACATGTAAATACACACATAAAACACACATAAACACACATGTAAATACAGACACATAAACACACATGTAAATACACACATAAACACACATGTAAATACACACACAAACACATGTAAATACACACACACACATGTAAATACACACATAAACACACATTTAAATACACACACATAAACACACATGTAAATACACACATAAACACACATACACACATGTAAATACACACATAAACACACATGTAAACACACACACAAACACACATGTAAATACACACATAAACACATGTAAATACACACACATAAACACACATGTAAATACACATGTAAATACACACACATGTAAATACACACACATAAACACACATAAACACACATGTAAATACACACATAAACACACATGTAAATACACACATAAACACACATGTAAACACACACATAAACACACATAAACACACATGTAAATACACACATAAACACACATGTAAACACACACACACACATGTAAATACAGACACATAAACACACATGTAAATAACACACATAAACACACATGTAAATACACACACATAAACACACACATAAACACACATGTAAATACAGACACATAAACACACATGTAAATACACACACATAAACACACATGTAAATACACACACATAAACACACATGTAAATACACACACATAAACACACATGTAAATACACATGTAAATACACACACACATAAATACACACACATAAACACACATGTAAATACACACACAACATGTAAATACACACACATAAACACACATGTAAATACACACACATAAACACACATGTAAATACAGACACACAACACACATGTAAATACACACACATAAACACACATGTAAATACACACACACATAAACACACATGTAAATACACACAAATAAACACACATAAACACACACATAAATACACATGTAAATACACACACATAAACACACATGTAAATACACACACATAAACACACATGTAAATACACACACATAAACACACATGTAAATACACATGTAAATACACACATAAACACACATGTAAATACAGACACACAAACACACACATAAATACACATGTAAATACACACATGTAAAACACAACACATGTAAATACACATAAACACACATATAAATACACACATGTAAATACACACACATAAACACACATGTAAATACACACATAAACACACATGTAAATACACACATACAAACACACATGTAAATACACACATAAACACACATGTAAATACACACATGTAAATACACACATGTAAATACACACATAAACACACATGTAAATACACACACATAAACACACATGTAAACACACACATGTAAATACATACACACATAAACACACATGTAAATACACACATGTAAATACATCCATGTAAATACACACATAAACACACATGTAAATACACACACATAAATATCACACATGTAAATACACACACATAACACACATGTAAATACAGAGCCATTGCTACACAGTAAATCACATGTAAATACACTGACACATAAACACACATGTAAATACACACACATAAACACACACACATGGGACATAAACACATGTTCAAACATTAGAATTTCACATAAACACACATGTTTTGTGTGTGTGTGTGTAAATACACACACATAAACATGTCACATGTAAACTACACACACATAAAACTATAGGCATTAGTTATTTACATGTTAATGTTATACACAGCCTGTTTCACAAAGGTATGGTTAAACACACATGTAAAACTAATGTTATGTTAACCTAAATGAGGTTAAACTCTGTAAACCCGTAAATACAGAATGCGATACACACATCTAACCACATAGAGACACACATGTTTTTCTGACATGTAAATAACATACACACAGTTTATTTAATCACACATGTAAATACACTCAACACTGTAACAATACACACTTAAATGAGCAGGACTCATGTAAAACACACAGTAAACACACATAAACACATGTAAATATTGCTGATGTAAATACACACATCTAATTGAACACACATGTGTTTTAAAGGAACAATTCATTCTGTTTAGGCACATTCATTCATTGACCACAATTTCTGTGCCCTGAAACAGCCTCAAATTAAACTTTCTGAACAAACATGTTAATCTATGGACAAATTTGTAACCTGACATGTAATGCTGCATTAATCCGTAGAGAGTTACATAGCTTACAATGTGGCTCATTTACAAAGATTTTGTCATAAATCAGGCTGTTATGTTAACCCTGAAATGAGAAACTCTGGGTTTTCCGTTTCAGAATGGGAGAGTAAATCAACCCCAAGAAAGCAGAGTAAGTCAAGCCCGTTTCTGAAAGAGAGGTAACTTATACTCAGAGTCAGTTACCATGGTAACTTACTCTGTGAACCTAACCTGGTCGGGAGCAGGTTTTCTTCAGTAAACCCAGAGTTTATTTCGGTGTCCTCCTTTTAAAGAGGAAGTGGTATTTAAACACCTCATTCATTCTTTCGATACATTCATTCATTGCGCACATTTCAGTCACGCAGAGGGAATCAAATTAAAGTGAATGAAATGGCATGTCCTTTTATGGACGATCCTGTGGATGAAGAGGCTGCATTAATCCGTAGGGGAGTTACATTTACGTCCCAGAGTGGATTTTTGTCATATCCATATTCATTTTTATTTGAGCGGTACCGTTTTTCTTTACAGTCAATAAGATACATCCATAATCTCATCCATCCTTACATCAGAAATATCAGCCATCGCGGCCGTGCTCTTACATCCGAGCAGATGCTTTGCGTTGCATTACGTTTCTTTGCAAATGGTAGTTTTCTGTATAACATCGGGGATGCAGAACATATTAGTAAGGCTACTGTTTGCAGAGTTGTAAGGAAAGTGTGCCTCGCTCTTAAGCGCTTTTTGAGAATTTTTGTGTTGTTTCCTGGGCACAAACCTGTCAGAGCCATCAAAGAGGAGTTTCACAGGATTGCAGGTCAGTGATGTATAAATCGGTTTAAATGAGCTAACCTGATAAATGATTAAGAGCATCTTGCTGCAACCCTGGAAGTAAACTAATAATTAGAATTCCTTTTAGGATTTCCGAATGTGGTTGGATGCATTGATGGCACACACATTCCCATCATTGCACCTTCCGAAAATGAAGCTGACTATGTCAACAGGAGGTCCATCCACAGTATTAATGTGCAGGTACACTGACAGCCTACTATTTCTAATGGTGAAAGACTACATCACAATACTATAACATGTCTCATTCTTTGCACTGTCAAGATCATATGTGATGCTGCACATCTCATTACAAATGTGGAGGCCAAGTGGCGGTTCTGTTCATGACTCACGAATGTATCGTGAGTCAACCCTGAGCAACAGACTGGAAAGGGGTAAGTAAATGCACGTATTTCAATGTATGCACTACACACTTACAGGGGAACTTCTATGCAGCTCTAAAGCAATGTGAACTTTCTTACAGAAGAGATTGATGGCTTTCTGCTGGGAGATAGGGGTTACCCATGCCAACCAAAACTAGTTACCCCTTACCCAGAACCTGAACCAGGCCCCAGCGCCGCTTCAATGTGGCACACTGCAGGACGAGCCCGGGTGGAGATGACCATAGGCCTGTTGAAAGCACGTTTCCAGTGTCTATGTCACCTCAGGGTAACCCCTGAAAGGGCCTGCGACATTATTGTGGCATGTGTTGTTCTCCATAATATTGCAATAATTAGAGGGGAGCAACACCCTGCCCTACAAATACAAGACCCAGAGGAAGACCCCATCAACCCGGCAGATTTCCAGAATGGAAGGGCAGTCCGGGATATGATATGCCGCAATGTCTTCTCAGATTAATACACATTATATCCACCACCACCACAACCAACCACAAAATAAAATAAAAATGAATAAACACAAAATCACAGCAATTTATATGGTGTTCTTTATTTCCTACACATTCAAAAAAAGAAAAGAAAAAAGTTTTTAATATATTTCCAATACTTCTTAGAATTCACCTGTGACCATGCACTCACCTCTAGCTTTAGTTTCAGAATCTCGATTTCTAGATGTAAGTCGCTTTGGATAAAAGCGTCTGCTAAATGAATAAAAATGTAAATGTAAAAATGTAGATCTGCCTTTTGGATCTGGCGGTCCAAGTAAACAAGTTCTTTGCTGTTTCTTTCTATTTTTTTTATAAGAAGAAGTCTATATAACTCCTTAACTGGCAGCTGAAAATACAGTACATTACAGTTACATCATGTAGTTCTAAAATTCTACAGAATTAAACTGTCGCATTTACTGAAAATCACTGAACTGTGTTCATCTGTGCACCAGAAGTTGATGGACCGTCCTCCTGCTGTTCCTCCACACTCTGGGGGTGAGAGATAAGAATGTCCGTTTATACTTGGATATAAACTTAGATTGTATAGGCTACTCCACATAAAAAAGGTGAAGAAATGTGAATGTGTAGATTGTTTGATAGACACATAATATTAACATTACCTCTGTAGGCCTCTCTGTGGCAGCAGAAACGGTTTCTTCATCCCCATCATCCTGTGAAGATGAGCGTTTGAGTACACTTTATAACACTATTTGTCATAATTTGTGTTGTATTGAGTCGACTACTTACAACTGCCTGGGGTTCTGTTGGGACAGGAGGCTCCAAAGACAGATTTTACCATCAGAATCTATTGGGACCAACGAAAACCCATCCCAAAGTAAAATAAATGGAAAGATCACAAATAGCCTATAAAAAAAACACATAGGTAGACCTCATACATTTTATGAAGGCACTTGAATCTTCAGGAGTGACTGTCTCTGATGAAGTCCCTCCAGGAATTCTCAGCCATTGGCCTTCCAGCATTCAGGCTCAGGGCCATCTCCTCTGCATTTGTCAGAGGTGGTGGTGCAGGTCCTCCCCGTTTGCGAGCCTCTGCCTTCTTTCTGTTGGCTGTCAATTGAGAATGAACATTTAGACATATGTCAAAAATGCTGCTGCACTGCTAGACACTGGATGCTATTCAGTTATTTAATATGTCAAATGTTAGTAAAGTCAGGTAGACTACAACCATGATATGCTCAAGCCTTACCTGATTGAATTACGTTTTTATATTTCATTTTCAGCTGCTGCCATGTTCTTTTAACACCTGCAGGATTGCACCTACATGAAAATTAAAATAAGGTTGAATTAATGTAATAATTACTATCTCTATAAAGTATTGGTCTACTTGTTACTAATTACTTTCTAAATCCCATATCAACATCAACCACTTGAACAATACAAGGAGAGACAAGAAACTGCACTTTTAATGCTTTCAAATAAACATACAATTGCATGAATTAATCTTGAAAAAATATATCTTTTAAAATTTGATGTTAAATCCACTATTATTTTATACAGAATTGCTTTATAGTCTATGCAGCATTTAATGCAATTACATCAGATTTTACTTTAAATTACGGAGTAATCCCTTTAATTATATTACAGAACTGTAACTAAAAACTTTAGTTAACTTTAGTTAGTTAGAACTAAAAAGTTTTTTTAGATTACTTAGTAATTAATTACACACAACACTGTATAACAGTAATTCAAATGTAAACTTACGCATTGACTCGAGCAGCTATTTTCTCCCACGCTAACTCTCTGTCCTTCGCGCTGCAGCCGTGTTGCTTTTTTTAAATATATGTTCGTACTCTCCATATGCTTGCATAAGCACATCCAGTTCTGCTGGTGAAAAATATGAAGACCTCTTTTTGTCTGGCGCCGTTGCCATGGTGACTCATAATATCTGCGCTCCATTGATAATGGCTTTTTATAGTTGTGGTGCATGCGCTTAACTCAGAGTCAATCAACTTAGAGTTGATTGAACTAACCAATTTCAGCTGATCTGTAACCGAAAACTCAGAGTTTCCCATCTCAAGGTAAGTCGCTCAGGTTCAGAGTTGGTTGAACCTCCTTATTGAAACAGGCCCCTGGGCTCAGGTATTTAAACCACCAGCTACCCTTCTTCTGAGCCTGTGTCTCTCTCTCAGCTACACCAGGGGCCTGTTGCACAAAAGTAGGATAAGGGATTAAGCCAGGATATCTTGGTGATCCTGGCTCAATTGATCCCTAATCCGGTTGCACTAAAGCTGGATAGGGGGCAGGAGGATATGTTATGGTATAAATTACCATGGAGATTTATTCTGTGGAGCTAGCCTGCTCCAGACCAGGCTAAATTCCAGGATCTATTTAATCTCATCCCTAATGTCAGTCAGCAGTCACCACAAATGGAAACCAATAGTTATTTCACTGCTCACTATACATTGTATCACATATAACTAGACCCACTGTCATTATTTAAATGTTTGTGATCATTAATTTCAATCATTTTGGATAAATAATGATTTTTAGATGATGTTGCTATCATTAGATAATTTACAGTTTCCCATAGACTATAAGGCTATATATAAAATGATAGAATATTAGGGCCACAGAGGGAAAAAAAAGACAAGTCATAATATTGTAACCAGTTGTTTTAAAGGAGGACAGTTGTTAAAATGACAGATGTGGGGCATTTCCTGAAATTGTACTTCAGTATGGTTTCATAAACAAAGACATGCTGATGTGCCAGAATATGAAGTATCACATTGTCAGAACTATCAAAACTGTAAAAAGAATATGTTGCTTTTCTGCACAAAGAACCAGCCTCATAAATTTATGACTTTATCCTTTTCCTCAGTGGGGCCCTAGTACTCTGTCATATAAACAAATACACATTCCATATGAATATAAAAACAATGTGTAACATTATGTTTATTGAATAAGGACAAAACAAAGCAGGTAAACCATCAGCTCCTTTCAAACTGAAGTCACAGTGACTCTACAAGATGGAAAACACAGAATCAAAGCATATTATACAAAATGATACATACACATTCAAAGGTCTGTATATAACACACCCTGCATGTCTGCACACTAAAATAAATGCAGGACAAATCCATACACATCAACTGAACAGACAAATGAATGGATGCAGTAGCCTCCTGCAGCCTTGTATTACACACAGTATACCGCACAATCACCACAAGAGGCCAAATTCTTAAAAAAAACAACCCAAAAAAAACCCTATTTCCTCTGCCACAGCAGGACATTTTTGCCTAAATTGAAAGCACACATACTAACTAAAATAATTCAACAGATATTGGTCCCTCAGCAGCCGACCACTGTCGTCATCAGGAAGATTGCCGGATTATCCCAGTCCATGGCTGGTGGCACTCTGGGGCCCTCTCCTTCCTCAGGCAGGCCACATTGTGGAGGACAGCACAAGCCACAGTAATATCACATGCCCTAACAGGGTTGACCCTTAATTTGTGAAGGCAGTGAAAGCGTGCCTTCAGGAGGCCAAAGGTCATTTGCAGACCATCTGAAATCATAAGATGAGGAATATTACACCAATCAATGCACATCATTGGCAATGCAGAGTGTTCGTCAATGGACAATATTAAAAAGTTATGTTCACCTGAACATTAATGCTGTGAAAGGATTTCCTATTCACAAAATCGGCCTCATGGACACCTGAGGGGGCTTTTATCCTTATGTGTGTGCAGTCCACTGCACCAATGACATTGGGGAAACCTGTCACACAAAGTAATGAGTATCCTACTATGTGTTAACAGTTGTCCTGTAATTTGTAGATCCTCTTACCTGCAATCCTATAGAACTCCTCTTTCATGTCACAGAGTCTTCTGTGGCCAGGGAAGGAGATGAAGACATCTGCTAATGCTTTGATAGCCAGACACACACTCCTTATTGTGCGGCAAATTGTGGCCTTGTTCAGCTGTTCTGCATCCCCCACCGAGTACAGGAAGGCTCCACTAGCAAAAAAGCGCAAGGCCACACAAACCATTTGCTCCACACTCAGTGCATGGCTCCGTGCAGTGCGGTGCTTAATCCTGGGACCCAGTAGTCTGCATAGATACCTGATGCCATCTGCAGAAAACCTGTATCTTTCATATAGATGGTCATCAGGGAAGGCCAGTCCAACCGGTCCCTGAAGACCCTTTCTCGCCTGAAGGCTCTCCTCAGCACAAGTGCTTCTTCATCCACCACATCTCGCAAGAATGGGCATGCCATTGTCAGAGCAGAAAGGAACACACAATTGGGCCTTCATAGGCTAGTGGCCACACCTGGTGCTGGGGTGGGCAAAAGAGGCCGGTGCCTTATAACGATGACTTGGTTGTACCGATTGCTGTGAAAATAAAAAATACCTTAGAAAGATGCCACCGTCCTGTGTGCTCACAATAAGAGCTCATATGTCATGGCTCACTTGACTTTACGAGAATATACCTAATTTTTATTTTGAGCTGTGTCATCTTCTTGGAGCTGGGGGAGGAAAGAAAAATAATGATTAATACATTTGTGTTACAGTTAGCATACAGTGTACATTGAAGGCATATCTCACCTCCCTCTCAAGTTTTTTTATTTCAAGGTCCAGTTTCCTAATTGTCCTCTTTTTTATTTCGGACTCCAGTGCAAGATTTTCTATCTTTTTCTTCTTGTACTGAATGTCTATGTCTGCCAGTTCTATTTGGCGAGGTGGTTGCCATACAACTTTCTGATAGCTTGTGAGCTCTGTGAACACGATACAATTAGCGCAGCTGGAATTTGGCAGGATGTGGTGTCCTTTTATTAATACGCACTATGTTGCCAGGCTGGTTTTCCCACTGTATAGCATCTGGGTCCTGTAAAAGAAATTAGATTTTTTGATTTTGATGAGGACTCCTCACCATTGTAGAGTAAATAGTACTTTCACAGTCTTAACATGATACCTCATGCCTTCTGGAATCCAGAGAGATGGTCTCCTCCTCATCATCGTCTCCATCATGTGCTGTTGCTGCTGCACTGGGGCTTTCACCCTATCACATGTAATCGGATTCATATTGAAGCTAGTAGACAAGACATGCCAGGCCTACAGTATGCCTTTGATGGAGTACTCACTGGATCAGCATCGTCTGGTGCTTGTACTGGTGGCTCTAACAGGAACACAGTGCTGCCAGACACTGCAAGGCAATAGGTAAACCAAAGTCAGACAGTCCAAATTGATTCAATATGAATGTGGTTGTATTCCATGTAGAGATGGAAGGACATACCTTGAATGAAGCGGGTGGCATCTTGGGAGGAACCTATGCTCGTCTCTTTCCCCCCAGGGATCCCCTCTAAGACGGGCCTGCCTTTATTTAGCTCCAAGGCCATGTCCTCTGCTGGGGTAAGGTCAGCCTTTGGTGACCCACCACCCGTGCCTTGTCTGTGGGTATTCTTTTCACTGCTAAAACAGTACAGACAATGTGTGAGCAGGCACCTTCTGGGTACAATATATGCTTGTGCTTTGTTAAATATTAGTCAGGGACCATACCATTCTGCAGAATGTTCTTGTATTTGATTTTGACCTGCTGCCATGTCCGTTTTGGCCCGTTCATGTTTAATCTAGATCACACGCACACACACACACACACACATACACACACACACACACACACACACACACACACACACACACACACACACACACACACACACACACACACACACACACACACACACACATTCTTTATCACAAGAACATTTAATGGAGTCACACTGACAAAAATGACTTGGTATTTTTGTATTGTTTTCAGTAAAAATATAAAAAAAAAAAAAAACAATAAAGATGTATTTATAAATGACCTAGCAAAATAAGTATAGGTTTAGACCAAAAATATAAACTTAAAGTAAATGTGTGCTTAAAACAAGCAAAAAAATTTAAATATCTGTCAATATAATAAGAAAAATTCTTTTGAAATAAATTTACTTTTTCCATAAACACTTACTTTTAGAAAAGTTCTCTTGTTTCACTGGCAGAGTTTTTTGCTTATTTTCCTAGGTTATTTTGCTCAAGAAAATATTTAAGATTTTTTTTAGATATTTTTTTTTACTGAAAACAAGACAAAAATACTAAGTAAGAAAGACATTTTTGCAGTGCAGTGAGCAACCGACCTTGGGTCCTTTGAAAGGCGCTATATAAATTAAAGTGATTATTATTATAGCTCATCTATGTATTTAAGAAAATTGTATTTATATAGCACTTTTCACAATTGTTTCATTCTGTCAAAGCTGCTTTACATTAATAAAAGCAGGGAAAACACAAAAAAAAAACGGTGGACAACATAATAAGCAGAGTACAACGGCTAAGATTAAACCGTACTGAGCGTAGTAACGTAAAATAATAATGTAAGGCTTTAATAATAATATATCATAGCTTTATACGGTGTGATGGAGTAACGTTACACAATTTCACTCATATATGCAGTGCATTTCAATAAAAAATGTAACCGTTTCATAATTACAGTACAACTGCGTTTTTGGAGATGTGAATTAAATATTTGATTTGTAATTGTGATGTTTCAGAGCGGTGAGTGTGTAATTGTGCACTACTTACGCATTCAGGCGGTCTGCAATACTTTGCCACGCTTTTTCTCTTTGCTTTATCACTGTGGCGCTGTTGCCTTTCTTCTTAATTATATCTTTTACCTCCTCGTATGCCTCCATGAGGATTTGTGCTTCCGACGGGGAAAAGTACGCGGCTCTAGTTGCCATGGTAAATCAGTTAATCTGTGATCTGTGGCGGGGTCTATTTGAGTGAGCCGTGAGCGCGCACCTATCCAGGATTGGTTTCACCTGGCTTAATGAATCTGTGTCTGCTCATCCTGGCTTGGTCTTTGTGCAACCAATTAAGCCTGGACGCACATGTTTTGGCTTTATTGAGCTCAGCTGAGTCATCCCGGATGTCTTAATTCTACTTTTGTGCAACAGGCCCCAGGTATGGTTTGGTTAGTTATGTTGTGTTTTGTTCTTTTTAGGTTTGCACTCAGTCATGTTACACATACAGATTCACACATCCAGGCACCCTACATACACCACTGATTCAGACATACTCACACCCCATGCCTTTTCTTTGTTAAAGTTATTGATTTGAGTTTAATTAATAAATACTCTTTGATTGGCCTACCCTTGTTGTTTGTGTCCCCTCATTATTTGCCACAGGCTATGAGCCGGCCTGTGACAAGTGGGGGCTCGTCAGCTCTTAAGTTAGAGTTAATTGTACTTAAATTTACTTTAGTACTTTGGTTGCTTTAACAAGTTGTTATAGTTGTAGTTAGGGTTTTGGTTAAATGTTTTGTTCTTATGGATAGGTTTGTTTATTTGTAGTTTGGCAATAAGTTGGCTTATTTGATGTTTTGTAGTTAACTTTGGTTAGTAGTTTGTATATTAAGTTCAGTTTGCTAAACTTTTGTTTGAGGATGCTTGGGGTTGGCCATTATGGTAGGAGAGAGCAGTGAGAGCCATGTGTTCCTTTGTTCAGTTAGCTTGATAGTTAAGATTGTTAGCAATTCACTCTGGGCTTGTCTGGGTTTTTTGTCCTGGTGGGAATCCTGTTCAGGTTTAACAGCGATTGTCAATAGGAGGCTCGTGGTGTTTTGTTTTTAAGTGGCAGTGAACGTGGGTAGAGCTTCCCTCCCTATTTCCCTACATCGGCTCGGAGCACCTCCGTGCGTGGGGGCCGCCAGTTTCTGGTTGTCTTTTCTACTCCTCTGGTTTTGTGTGCATAAAACCCCACCACATGTGACTGCACGAAGACTAGGGTCCAGTTAGGTAGCTGTTCTGGGAGAATAGAGGAGTGTGGCTCCTACCATTAACCCAGACTGGCAGCAGGGGAGTTGTGTTTTTTAGGCATTGGTATTGATTGTATTGGCTGAGGAAAATGTCTTCCATTTTGAGTAGTTTTGTTCAGTCTCCTTCGGAGTTAGATTAGATTAGATTAGATTCAACTTTATTGTCATTACACAAGTACAGGTACAAGGCAACGAAATGCAGTTTAGGTCTAACCAGAAGTGCGCTTACCAGATCCCTGCGCTCTGCAAATGAACAACGTCTGGTGGTACCGTCCCAAAAAGGTAAAAAATCCCTCTCACGTACCTTCTCTGGATCTGTTCCACATTGGTGGAATGATCTACTGCTGCTACAAGATCAGCAGATTCTGTAGCCATCTTTAAAAAACACCTGAAAACACATCTCTTCCATCAACACCTGACTGACAAACACTGAGTTCTACTTCCTTTCTATCGATTCCTTTCTATAAAAAAAAAAAAAAAAAAATTCTCTTATCCTTATCTTTGTAAACTGTGCTGGGTTTAAACTAGTTTTTTGTGCACTTATGCTTTTTGTACCTTGTGTTGTTAAAATTGCTTCCATTGTTATCCTCACTTGTAAGTCTCTTTGGATAAAAGCGTCTGTTAAATGACTAAATGTAAATGTAAATGTAAATGTAAGTGCAATAGCAGTAAAGTGCAGGATATGGAGATGTACAGGATTTACAGGTAATATGTACAATGAATATAAATATACAGATGGTTATTACTATAAAAGGTGAGTGTGTGCCATAAATATAATTACAGGTGTCTCTTTTCTATAAACAGCATTTACAGGTGAATATGTACTATAAATGTAATGCAATACACACGCGTCGCGCCGCACACATACACACACTCACACATACACACATACACACTCACACATACACACATACACACACTCACTCACAAGCACACACTCACATACACTCACACACACTCTAGCTTTAGAGTTATGTACTAAGGAGCAGTTAATTGAAATAGCTGAACATTATCAGATTGAAATTGGGGATAGAAAACTTAAAGACCCAGTTAAAGCTGTGTTAAAGCAGGGTCTTTGGGAAGCAGGTGTTCTCGGTGGTCAGTGGGATAGTAGTGAGGGAGCAAGTTTTAAGACTAGCCCTGCATTAACTTTTGAGCAACAGAGGGAGCTGTTGCAAATGCAGTTGGAGATTGAGCGATTGCGACATGCCAGTAGACCAGAGGAAAGAGCACTACAGTTTGATGTTTCACAGAATCTTCGTTTGTTGCCTAAATTTGATGAGTCGGATCCAGATACGTACTTTATTTTATTTGAGCGTATTGCAGGAGCTAGAGCTTGGTCAGATTTGGACAAGACTACGTTGTTGCAGTGTGCACTTACAGGTAAAGCACGTGAGGCCTTTTCAGCACTAAGCCCGGCTGACAGCAAAGTTTATGTAAAAGTTAAAACGGCAGTAATGAAGGTCTATGAGTTGGTGCCAGAAGCGTATCGTCAACGTTTTCGTTACAGGAAAAGGTTAGATTCACAAACTTATTCTGAAATCATTCGTGACTTGACCTCTGCATTTAATCGTTGGTGTGCAGCTTCTGAAGTTAACACTTTTGAAGGCCTGTCTGATTTGATTGTGTTGGAGCAGTTTAAAAATTCTGTGTCTGATTCGGTAGCTACCTACATGAATGAACGTAAAGTTAAGTCGCCAAGTGATGCAGCAGTTCTTGCTGATGAGTACATGCTGACGCATAAACATAATTTTGATGACAACTACAAAAATGTTACTCTTAGGAATAATAGGCCACCTTGGTCTGGAGTTTTTCAAAAACCTCAACAAAAGCGTGGTTCGGAAGGATTTAAAGCACCGGTTAATGCTAATACCTGTCGCTATTGTTTAGTGGAAGGACATTGGAAGAAGGATTGTCCTCTACTCAGATCAAAAAGATTGGGTCATGTTAAACCTGCAGTGATGGCAGCTCCTGTTGCAGTCGCTGATCACCAGGGGGAGTTTGTCCAGCCAGTGGCTGAGTCTGGTTTTCAGTCTTCACTTGGTAATTTTACAGCCTTTATTTCAGATGGTGTGGTGTCCCTTGTGGATGGCAAACAAAAAAATCCTATTAAAATATTGAGAGATAGTGGAGCTTTAGATTCTTTTATTTTAGAATCTGTCTTGCCTTTCTCTAAGGAGTCTGACACTGGCAGCTGTGTAATGGTGTGCGGCATGGGTTTAGTTCCATTCTCTTCTCCGTTACATCAAGTCGCTAAAATGTGGTCTGGTAGAGGGTGATGTAGCTGTGGGGGTTAGACCCCAGTTGCCAGTAGAGGGTGTCCACATGATTTTGGGGAATGACCTTGCAGGTAGTAAGGTGTGGGCTGATGGTCATCCAAACATCTTTAAAAAGCAACCTTCAGTGCCCCCTGGAGGTGTATCTCCAGTTGACAGTACTTTGTTTCCAGTTTGTGTTGTTACCCGCTCTGCTTCTCATCAGAAGGGGGAGAGTAAGCCAGAAAGTCTCGAGTTGCCGGTGACCCTCCAGATCGAACAGTTGACTAGTTCGCGAGAGTTATTGGTAGCTGAGCAAAAGGCTGATACTACTCTGGCCGATCTGTTTGCTCAAATTGTTCCTGATTCAGTGCTCAATGTTATTTTCTTCTTGATGGGCTGTTGGTCAGGAAATGGGTTCCTTACAGTGAGCAGGGTCTGGGGGAACCAGTGTTTCAAATAGTGATACCTACTACGTTTTGAAATAAAGTGTTACAAACATCACATGGTGACGTGGCAGGTCATCTTGGTGTTCGTAAAACTTATGATCGGATACTCCGGTTTTTTGTTTGGCCACGTTTAAAGCGGGATGTAGCTCAGTTTATTAAAACTTGTCATACGTGTCAGTGTACAGGAAAGCCAAATCAAGTGGTAAAGCCAGCGCCTTTATATCCAATACCAGCCATTGGACAACCTTTTCAGCATCTTATTATAGATTGTGTGGGGCCTTTACCACGGTCCAAGTCGGGGCATAG
Organism: Perccottus glenii; assembly: GCA_024416835.2. Lineage (NCBI taxonomy): Eukaryota > Metazoa > Chordata > Actinopteri > Gobiiformes > Odontobutidae > Perccottus > Perccottus glenii. The sequence continues at coordinate 514,462 of CM044551.2, read as the reverse complement.
CTACTTATTAACTGTTATTTGTCAAGCTACAAGATATCCAGCAGCTTTTCCCTTGCATACCATTACAACAAAATCAGTAGTTAAAGCATTAACTCAATTTATTTCAACATTTGGGATTCCAAAAATTATTCAGTCAGATCAAGGGTCTAACTTGTTGCTTGCTGCTCGTGAGGTGGTGCAGGAGAGTACAGGGTTCAGCCCTAATGATTTGGTGTTTGGTCACAAGGTGCGTGGGCCATTGGCAGTGCTACAGGATGGGTGTTTGCCAGAGGAATGCCCTGGGAACCTTATTGACTACATAAACAGTTTTAGGATGAAGTTATATAGGGCTGGTGAATTGGCAAAAGAGAAATTACAATGTTCTCAGAAGAAAATGAAACAAAAATATGACAGACGTGCTGAACTGTGTGAGTTTAGTCCAGGTGATCGTGTACTCACTCTGTTGCCTTTAGTAAATTCACCTTTTCAAGCAAAGTACTGTGGTCCTTTTACGGTGTTGTGTAAAGTGTCAGATTTAAACTACCTTATTGAAACTCCTGGTTATAGAAAGAAGTCTAAATTATGCCATGTTAACCTGTTAAAACGTTAACATTCCTGTGACTTTGGACCAGCTGACCGCATTCCAGCAGTGAAGGCTGCGTTGGGAACGGTGTCTATCAGTGCCTCTTCTGGCCTTGACTTTGTAAAGGGGGGAGAAGAGGAGGTAGCTATGGTTTCTGACGCGGTCTTACAAGGTCGGTTGAAAAACTCCCAGACTTTGAAAAACCTTGGTATTTTAGTGGATCATTTAGACTCTGATAAACGTAATGAATTGGTAGCTCTCATTAAAAACTACATAATGTTGTTTTCTGACACCCCGACACAAACCCACTTAATAGAGCATGACATAGACATCGGAGATGCTAAGCCTATTAAGCAGAGATTTTATCGTATATCTGAGGAGAAGAAACGGCATTTGGAAACAGAGGTGCAGTATATGTTGGACAATGGTATTGCTGAGCCATGTTGTTCCAACTGGGCTTCACATTGTCTTCTGGTAAAAAAATCTGATTCCACTTTCAGACCCTGCACTGATTATAGGAAAGTTAATAATGTTACTAAAGCAGACCTTTACCCTCTCCCGAGGATGGAGGACTGTATTGATCAAGTTGGGTCAGCAAAGTATGTTAGCAAATTTGATCTTTTGAAGGGATATTGGCAAGTAACCCTTAGCAAAAGAGCTCGTGAAATTGCTGCTTTTATAACACCATCTGGCTTGTTTTCTTATACAGTGATGCCTTTTGGTTTGCGGAATGCTCCAGCCACCTTCCAGAGGTTGATGAATCGTGTGGTTTCAGGTCTGAAAGGGTGTGCGGCACCTGGGGTGAGCATGTCCAGCAAGTGCAAGCCTTATTTGAAAGATTGGGGTGGGCCAGGTTGACAATTAATTTGGCAAAGTGTGAGTTTGCCAAAGCTACGGTCACATACCTCGGCAAGGTTGTGGGTCAGGGTTTCGTCTGTCCCGTGGAAGCCAAGGTCCAGGCTGTGAAGCAGTTTCCACAGCCTTCTACAAAGAAAGAACTGATGCGCTTCCTGGAATGGTGGGGTACTACCGTGCTTTTTGTAAAAACTTCTCGGTAGTAGTGGCCCCTCTGACCAACCTGTTGAAGGCTAAGGCTGAATTTATCTGGTCCACCCAGTGTCAAGAGGCATTTGATGCAGCAAAGGCTCTTTTGTGTACAGCGCCTGTGTTCGCAGCACCAAATGTGGGAAAAAATTTCAAATTGCAGGTAGATGCCAGTCAAATCGGTGCTGGGGCTGTGCTTTTGCAGGAAAATGATGACAATGTGGAGTGTCCAGTTAGTTTCTTCTCCAAGTTTAATAAGTATCAGAAAATTACTCTGTAATTGAGAAAGAGGCGTTAGGTCTCATTTGGGCTTTACAGCACTTTGAGGTCTATGTTGGTTCTGGGTTGACCCCCTTAACGGTGTTTACTGACCACAACCCTCTTATTTTTCTTAAGTCACTGCAAAATCCAAACCAGCGTTTGATGCGCTGGGTTTTGTTTTTACAGCCATATAACCTTAATATTGAGCACATTAAGGGGAAGGATAATATCACTGCTGATGCTTTGTCCCGTGCTCCTTTAAATTAATTTTCTTCTCTGTTTGCCCTGTTGGTTGGCTCTACTTCCTCCTCTTAAATTGCTCCCTAGGTACCAGGGCTGCTGAGTTGGACGAGCAGACAGTCAACTGGGGGACACAGGTGACTACTAGGAGCCGGTACTGCTATTTATTTTGGTTCAGGGGAATTTTGTATTTTATCTGTTGGGCAAAATTTTGTTGAGTTGAGGGTGGGACCCTCATTTTAAGGAGGGGGGTGTCACAGCCCCTCCTCTGCCTGGCAGGGGCGGTTCCTCCTGTTGGCAGAGGAGGGTCGTGAGTAATTGGAGCCACCTGGGCTCAGGTATTTAAACCACCAGCTACCCTTCTTCTGTCTCTCTCAGCTACACCAGGTATGGTTTGGTTAGTTATGTTGTGTTTTTGTTCTTTTTAGGTTTGCACTCAGTCCATGTTACACATTCAGAGAGACAGTATAGAACAAATCTATACTGAACAAAATCCTAAAGAAATTTTATTTAAAAGTAAATAAAGCAGAATTTGAACAGAACTTTGTTGATTTTATGTTTAGTCTTTCCTTTTAAACGACAATCACAAAGGTGATGGTGTTTTGGAGGAAAGCAGAGTGTAGAGCAGAGGCTTTGTGGTGTGTTCAAGCAGCTGGGACATGCTGCTGTTACTGGTTTAACCCTAGAGGGGGGGGTCTGACACAAGGGGGAGTAAGAACTTTTGTTTGAAGTAAGAGAAAAAGGTATTTTCTTTCTGAAGAAAGTAATTTGAGGTAAATTAAACAATATTTTGAGAATATTCTAATTTAAAAGAACATGTGAAATAAATTGTGAATTGAAGGTGAATGTTTAAAAGTTTGTGAAAATAGATCATGAGAAACCAGATCTGATCTATATAAATTATTTATGTTTGCATCAACTGAGTTAAAATTTGTCAAATTGTGGATGATACCAATTACAGTTACAGGTAAAGACCTACAACTAATGGTAACTAAAATAAAACTGAACTAAACAAAGTTAAGTTTTAAATATAACATAAACAAAAGTGATGCTATTTGGAAAACATAAAGAAGATGAATAATTAGAAATGCTAATTAATGAAATAACAATTTAAGGTGGTAATTGAAAAAAACCATTCTGTTTTGATTTTATTTTTGATTTTTGTGTTATTTTGTTTCATTTTTTTGGTATTTTGAGCCATGGTAGTACCACGTCTCAAAAAGGGGGGAGATGAAGGTTTAAACAAAACTGTGTTAAAGTGCTGAAGGGATGCTTGGTTAACCGAATGGTTAGCATGAGGCTGAAACAACAGTGTTTAATACAGTTAAAAAGTTAAATCAAATAATGAAATAAAGAAAGTTGACAGGACTTTTCTGGAGAAGCACTGTTTAGTCTGATTAAACCTTTTCAGATTAAAGTAGATTTCCAGCAGACCATATCTGTGGAAACAGGGTTTATCTGCTGTTTCAATTTTATGGTTTGATCATTTTAAGGGCTTTTATGGTTTCGTTTGATGAAAACCTAGGAGGCACTTTCTATGGGTCTCTAATGTCAGAGAACGTTTTGATTTGTTTGTTTGTTCTTTATTTGGATGGAAGCCAACTACAACAAGTATACCAGTTCAGAAAAGGAGTTTTGAAAATTAATATAGCCACCACCAGTAAGAGCTAATATTAACAGAGTTCTTTGAACTTACCATATTTTTCGGACCATAAGACGCACTTTTTCTTCACCAAATAGTGGGAGGAAAAGTGCCTGCGTCTTATGGTCCGCAGGCACTTAAGACGCAGGCACCATAAGACTGCCGCTCCGAGTTGCAGAGCGGCAGCGGGTCCTCCCTCACTGTCGCGCTGACCCGGTGGAGGTGTGGCTGTCTTACATGTGTATTGCTGTGTTGTGGTTCAGCGTGTCGGGTTTTTTTCTCCTGCGTGCCGCCTTCCCTGTGCGCGCTCTGTATGCCGGCGCCGCGTGACTGTGCGCTCTGGTTCAGGCTCAACCAGGTGATTTTAATTGTGAAAATTGGAAGCGCACCTGGTTCAGTGTTTAAAAGACACGCATTAGTCATTTGAAAGAGGTACAACGAAAAGAGCGGTCGGCAGAGGCACAAATTCATTTACTGTGAGGAACTGGGACTTTTTCTTTTGATTCTGACGGACTATTGGTAAGCTTACATTGACTTTTGTTTCATAGATTCTCGTTTGAATCCTTTTTCTGTTCATTTGTTTGGTATTTAATGGGGTTAATGTTACAAGTGAAGTTTAAAGCATTTAATACTGCATGTTTTAAACAAGAGAAACTAGTAACCAAGACTGAAATGCTTAGGTTGATATAGTGTTGATTGTTGCTTGTAAAAAGTAAAATAAAAGACCAAGCAGTGTTGCCTGTAAAATGCATTTGACATTTCCTGTGTTAGAAAAATACCTGATTATTTAAAATGTTTTCTTTTTCTTATTTATTTTAAAGGTTTTTCACCTTCTACATGTGATCCTCCTACATCAACTGATCAAATAAATATTTTTCTGAGTGAAATCCCAAGTCTGGTCCTTTTCAAGTGTAGGGCACCTCAGTTAAAAGACACTTGACACTCACCTTCCTTACAGAAGCCGATGTGTGCAGGAAGGCGCGATGCTGCTGTACTGTGTCACCGCCATATGCTATTGGAGGATAGCATGTAGTAGGCGGTGTTACAGTACACAGCAGTGTGCATGCCCTTCACTCCAGTCATATAATTCAAATATTATTCTGTTTATACTTTATTAAATATTTTATTACACTATTTGGTTCAGAATATTTTTTTTCCTATTTTTCTCCTCTAAAAACCAGGTGCGTCTTATGGTGCGAAAAATACAGTATATCATCTTGGTTTACACCTATGAAGGGAAGTACACCTGTGAGCAGGGCTAGTGACGGGGGTCACATGACTTCCTGTGACATCACTCTGAACTTGACAGACGTAGAGATCAGTCAAAAGTCAAGTCAAAAAGTCAAAGTCTGCTTTATTGTTAATTTCCACATGTACATACATACAGAGAATCGAAATTGCGTTACTCTCAGTCCCCGGTGCATACAGATAACATTAAAGCCTAAAAAAATAACTCAAATTTAAAAATGTAGATACAACTATACAATAAGGGAGTGATAAAAAAAGACATAATAAAATTAAAAAATAAAGCTAAAAATCAAGTTAAATAAAGCAGCGCAAGGTGTGTGACAGATATTGTGCAAATCAATAAAGTGAACAACAGTGCAGTTAAAAGATTCTTTTAGTGCAAAAAAATCACTTATTAAAATATCTAGTCTGATTAAAGTGACAAGTGTCCAAGAGCAGTTATTTAACTGACTGATGAGGTAGTGGAATGACATCAGTTCCATGCCGAATGAGGTAGTGTGCGGTGAGTGGGCAGACCAATGCTGCACAAGTGACTAGTGCATGTCATCATATAATTAGTGGGGTCATAGTTCAGGGTCATAGTTAGTGGTGCCTGGGGAAGAAGAGGGGAGGGGGGGCAGGTTCAGGAGGGAGTTCAGCTTCCTGACAGCCTGGTGGATGAAGCTGTCCTTCAGTCTGCTGGTCCTGGCCTGGAGACTCCAGTCTCCTCCCTGATGGTAGCAGGCTGAAAAAGCTGTGTGATGGGTGAGTGGGATCACCTGTGATGCAGAGGGCTTTGCGGGTGAGACGCGTGTTCCATAAATGTCCTGGAGGGAGGGGAGAGAGACACCAATGATCTTCTCAGCTGTTCTCACTATGCGTTGCAGAGTCTTTCGGCAGGACGCGTTGCAGGCGCCATACCACACAGTGATGCAGCTCGACAGGATGCTCTCGATGGTGCCTCTGTAGAAGGTGTACATGATGGGGTGGGGCTCTGGCTCTTCTCAGTTTGCGGAGGAAGTAGAGACGCTGATTTGATTTCTTGGCCAGTGCTGTGGTGTTTTCAGTCCAGGAGAGGTCCTCTGTGATGTGCACACCCAGGAACTTGGTGCTACTCACTCTTTCCACAGTTGCACCGTTGATGGTCAGAGGAACGTGCTGAGTGTGTGCTCTCCTGAAGTCTACAACAATCTCCTTCGTCTTCTCCACGTTCAGAGAGAGATTGTTGTCACTGCACCACCCAGCCAGGCGGCTCACCTCACTCCTGTAGTTTGTCTCATCTTTGTTGCTAATGAGACCCACCACAGTCGTGTCATCTGCAAACTTAATAAAGAGGTTAGAGCTGTGTGACGGTGTGCAGTCATGGGTCAGCAGAGTGAAGAGGAGGGGGCTCAGCACACATCCTTGGGGGGCCCCAGTGTTCAGTGTGATGGTGCTGGATGTGTTGCTGCCGACCCGTACTGCCTGAGGTCTTCCAGTCAGGAAGTCCAACAGCCAGTTGCACAGCGAAGTGTTGAGCCCCAGCTGACTCAGCTTGTAGATGAGCTGTTGAGGGATGATTGTGTTGAATGCTGAACTGAAGTCTATGAACAGCATTCTGACATACGAGTCCTTTTTGTCCAGATGGGTGAGTGCTGAGTGGACGGCAGTGGAGATGGCATCATCGGTCGACCGGTTGGACCGATATGCAAACTGGAAGGGGTCCAGGGAGGGGGGGAGGGCAGACTTGATGTGGTGCATGACTAGCCGTTCAAAGCACTTCATGAGGATGGGGGTAAGTGCAACAGGACGGTAGTCATTGAAGCAGAATGGAGATGGCTTCTTCGGGACTGGGATGATGGTGGTAGTTTTAAGATTCAAGATTCAAGATTCAAAGTGTTTATTGTCATGTGTACAGACAGAAAGCATGTTTCCCTGTACAATGAAACTCTTACTTTGCCGTCCACAGTAAAATGTCACACAATTAAGTACAAAATAAAAAAAAATAAGACAAATATACAAGTAATAATAATGGAAGTATACCAAAAAAAATACAAATATACAAAAAGTGTAAAGTGTAGTAAGGTGAGGTAGTGCGGTTGTGATGGTGGAAAGTGACGTGTAAAGTAAAGTGAGGTAGTGCAGTAGGTAAACAATTGTTCATGTAATGTTGTGATTGAGATTGTAGACTCCTATCTGCTGTTTAGGAGTCTTATGGCAGAGGGAAAGAATGAGTTCTTCATTCTGGAAGTCCTGCATTTCACACTTCTGAACCTCCGTCCTGAGGGTAGAAGTGTGAACAGACCATGTTGGGGGTGGGAGGGGTCTTTGAGGATGGAAGCAGCTCTTCTGTGGACTCTGTGGTGGTAGATGCTCTGCAGAGAGGGCAGTGGAGTCCTGGTGATCTTCTGCGCAGTCTTCACCACTCTCTGCAGGCGTTTGCGGTCCATGACAGAAGTGCTGCCGTACCACACAGTGATGCAGCTGGTCAGGACACTCTCAATGGTGCAGCTGTAGAAGTTGCTGAGGATCTTGGGCGACATGCCAAACTTCCTCAGCCTCCTCAGAAAATACAGCCGCTGTTGAGCCTTCTTGACCAGCTGCGTGATGTGAGGTGTCCAAGTGAGGTCCTCATTGATGTGGACACCCAAGTATTTGAAGTTGCTCACCCTCTCCACTTCAAGTTCCAGGATTGAACAGTGGCTGAGGCGTTCTCCTCTCCCTCCTCATGTCCACTATCATCTCCTTTGTCTTGTCCGTGTTGAGGGTGAGGTTGTTGTCTTCACACCATGACACCAGACTGGCCACCTCCCTCCTGTAAGCTGCCTCGTCACCGCCAGCGTCGTCCTATCACTGCGGTGTCGTCAGCAAACTTCAGGATGATGTTGTCCTTGTGAGAGGCGACACAGTCGTAGGTGTACAGGGTGTAGAGGATGGGGCTGAGTACACAGCCCTGTGGAGTACCAATGTTTGTGATGGTGCTGGCTGAAGTCCTATTACCAATCCTGACAGACTGAGGCCTGCCAGTCAGGAAATCTAGGAGCCAGTCACAGAGGGTGGGGTGCAAACCAAGTGTGGACAGTTTGTGGGTGAGTTTGTGTGGGATGACCGTGTTGAAGGCGGAGCTGTAATCTATGAAAAGTATCCGTATGTATGAGTCCTTGTTCTCCAGGTGTGAGAGGGAGTAGTGGACGGCAGTAGCGATAGCATCTGAGGTGGACCTGTTGGGCGGTAGGCATACTGCAGGGGTCAATGGTGTCGGTATGCTGCTCTGAATGTGGGCCAGCACTCTCTCGAAACACTTCATAATGATTGGAGTGAGTGCCACTGGTCTGTAGTCATTCAGGCAGGTGGGTGGGTTCTTCTTGGGCAGGGGGCGATGGTCGTGGTCTTGAAGCATGATGGTACAATGCGCTGGCTGAGGGAGAGGTTGAAGATGGAGGTGAAAACATCAACCAGCTCGTTGGCACATGCTCTGAGGGCCCCCAGGAATGTTGTCTGGTCCTGCTGCTTTGCGGGGTTGATCTTCCTCAGAGCTCTGTGTACCTGTGCTGTTGAGATGGTTGGTGGAGGGGAGGGTTGGGTGAACCAGGTGTGTGTGAGCTCCTCTCTGCAGTGTTGCTGGGAGCCTCAAAGCGGGCGTAGAAATTGTTGAGGTCATCCGGCAGGCTGTCTGTTGATGCGATGTTGTTGGTGGTGGTCCTGTAGTCTGTGATGTGCTGCAGGCCTTGCCACATCCGCCCTGAATCCAGTAGAGTAGAAGCTGTCCAGCTTCTCTCTGTACTGCCTCTTGGCTGCTGTGATGGCTTTTCTCAGTCCATACTTGCAGCTTTGTACTCGTTCTCATTGCCTGATCTAAATGCAAGAGAGCGAGCACGCAGCATGTGACGTACCTGACTGTTTATCCAGGGCTTCTGGTTGGGAAACTTCCTGATTTGTATGGTGGGCACGATGTTATCAACACAAGTGCTGATGTACCCAGACACATACTCAGCATAATCCTGTACGCTAATGGAAGAGTCCTCCACAGTGGCTGCAGCTTTAAACACATCCCAGTCTGTCAGTGCAAAACAATCCTGCAGGGTGATCTCGCTCTCCGGGGTCCAGAGTTTGATCTGTTTGGTGACAGGGTGTGCTTGTTTCAGTCTTTGTCTGTAAGCAGGGTACAGGAACAAAGAGATGTGGTCCAAGTGTCCGAAGTGGGGCGGGTGCAGCCCTGTATGCACCACGTATGTTGCTGTAGGCGTGGTCAAGAGTGTTTTTATCACGGGTGGGAATGTCAACATGCTGGTGGTATTTGGGAATACAGTCCGCAAACTACAGTGGTTGAAGTCACCAGCAACAATAAAAACAGCGTCGGGATGAGCCGTTTCTAACGCGCTGATGACGTCATGGAGTTTGCTAAGTGCTGCTGCGGAGTCAGCACGCGGGGATGTAAACAGCGGCCAAAAACACAGCAGTAAATTCCTCGGTAGATAATACGGACGGCACTTCAGCAGTAATAACTCCACATCTGGTGAACAGTGCTCGTCAACAGTCTGTATATCTTCGCACCACGAGTTGTTTACAAACACAGACACTCCTCCCCCTTTAGACTTACCGGATGCAGCCGTTCGGTCGCCTCAGTGAAGGGAGTGAGTCTGTAGCTGAATGGCGTTGTCCGGGACCTTGTCTGAGAACCAGGTCTCGTGAAAATCAGGGCGCAGCACTCTGATTTCCCGATGGGTTGAAACTGGCTCGTAGCTCATCCAGTTTGTTTTCCAGGGAACGCATTCGCTAACAAGAGGCTGGGTAGCGGTGGTCGGCTAGCGCGAGCTTTTAGCCTAGCATGAAGCCCTCCCCTCTTGCCTCGCTTGCGTCGCCGTCTCCAAAGCACTCTCCTGGGGTCAGCGAACTCACTCGAGACCGGTGCTTCGTGGCCCCCGGGGTAAAAGTTTTGGTGGTATGGGCGAACAATGAGCTGCAGCTCCAGCGGAATAGAACCACTAAAATCAAAGTTTTGTGAGTTGGCGATGTCCAATAATGCCTGTCGGTTGTATGTTAGCAGTGCATGGCATTTGTGCACTGCAGAAAGAACGAAAAACACGAAAAACACACAAAAAAAGAGAAAAAGTTCGAAATTTTAGCGCGGAGCGGGCAAACACGTCTGCCTCGGGGGGCGCCATGGAGTTTTTTTTTTTAAAGCATGTGGGAACAACAGCCTGACTCAGTGAGATGTTAAAAATGTCTGTGAAGACATCAGTGAGTTCTGCTGCACAGACTTTCAGTACACGCCCAGGGATGTTGTCAGGACCCGGAGCTTTGCGGGCATTGATCCTGAAGGATCTCCTCACGCTGTCTGGGGTCAGCGTCATCACCTGGTCGCCGGGAGGAGGTGGAGTCTTCTGTGCAGTGGTGTTGTTTTGTTGCTCAAAGCGAGCGAAGAAGGTGTTCAGCTCGTTCAGCAGAGAGATGTTGTTGTCACAGGTCCGTGGTGGGGGCTTGTAGTCCGTAATGGTCTGTATCCCCTGCCACAGGTTCCTAGTGTCTCTGCTGTCGCTGAATTGGTGAGCTATCCTCTTGGAGTGCTGTCTCTTAGCCTCTTTGATGCCACGGGACAGGTTGGCCCTAGCTGTTATCAGGCCCACCTCATCTCCAGCTCTGAAGGCAGCGCCCGTGTCTTCAGGAGTCTGTAGACCTCCCTGTCATCCATGGCTTCTGGTTGGTCCCGGACAATGATGTTTTGTGACTGTTACATCATCAATACACTTATTGATGTAGGCAGTAACAGTCTCTGAGTTCTCCTGGAGGTCAGTGGTGTTATTGCGTGTGGCAGCCTGTTTAAACATGTCCCAGTCAGTTGTGTTGAAGCAGTCCTGGAGAATCTCTGATGATCCTTCTGGCCACACTTTAATCTGTTTGTAAACTGGTTTGGCGACTTTAATGAGCGGTCTGTATGCAGGCATTAGCATGACAGTGATGTGGTCTGAGGCTCCGAGGTGGGGAGGGGAGGGCTTTGTAAGCTCCTCTCTGTGTGGTGTAAACAAAGTCCAAAATGTTATTACCTCGTGTTGGAAAGTTGATGTGCTGGTGTATTTTTGGAAACACACTCTTTAGGTCAGCATGGTTGAAATCCCCAGCTATGATGAGAAAAGCATCGGGTGTGCTGTCTGCTGCTCACTGATGTGCTGGTACAGTTCATTAAGTGCGTCGTTCCTGTTGCTGATGATGTTGGACGGGGGAATGTAAACTGTAATGAGCAGTATAGCAGTATATTCCCTCGGCAGATAGAACGGCCGGCACTTAATAATCATAAACTCCACCAGGGGTGAGCAGTGCTTGCTGATCACAACAGTATCGCGCACCACGCCATTGATGTAAACACAAATCCCACCACCGCGGGTTTTTCCTCCCGCGACGAGGGCTCTGTCCGCTCGATAGCATGTCAGCTGGTCGAGCTGAATGGCGCCGTCCGGAACGCTGTTGCTGAGCCATGTTTCCGTGAACACAAAAACACAACAGTCTCTTACAGTCCTCTGGGTTGAGCGTAGTAAGCGAATGTAGTCCAGTTTATTGTCCAACGGCGTACGTTTGCCAGTACGATGGTGGGGATAGATGGCTTGTGTGGGTTAGCCGTTAGCCTAGCCAGGATACCTCCGCGCTTACCCCTCTTCTGCTTCCTCTCACGCCGCTTGCGGCGCCTCCGCTGCGGGCGAGATGCAGTGGTGGGGGTCGATGATGGTGAAGGTCTCCGTAGCAGATCGAGATCCCGCAGCTGTTCCGCGTACGCGGAGTTTAACTGTAAAAATGCGGTTCTGCCGACATCGAGCAGAAACTCGCGACTGTATTTGCGCTTACAGACAGGTAGCGGCGACAACGTCATAAAAACACTGTGACTCACAAGACAAAAAACACGAAAACACCGTTCTGTCGGGACAGAGAGAAGCCGCTGCGTGTGGACGCGCCGCCATCTTAGAGCAGTTGTGCCCATCTTAGAGTCAGCAGTGTTGGGAAAGTTCACTTTCTACAAGAACTAGTTCAAAGTTCAGTTCACAAATTTTAAAATGAACTAGTTCAGTTCATAGTTCAAACTTCAAAATTTTGAACTAAGTTCACAGTTCCAAAAATGAACTAGTTCATAGTTCTTTTTTTCCATGTGTTGCTGCGAGCTATTATTTTTCAAAATTATTGCCACAGCCCATATACAGTAGAATCACAGACAGCAATTATTTTATCAGTTTTAACAATGAAGCTATGCATTAGATTTCATTTTCATATCCAATTTTCAATCCTTATCCAACCAGGGTTTATATTAGCATTGAGGGGACATTGTTGCTTTAATGCTTTGTTGCTGTCCATTCACTCCACACTAGTAGCAGCTGCAGCTTTCAACCCTACAGTACATTCTCAAGAACATGAGGACAAACGTGCTGCTTGAATTGTCTTTTTTATTGAGGAATTATTCAAAGAAAAACAGGACAGTAATCATTAAGGTGAAAACGTTTTTAAATTTTAATAATTTTCCATTGTCCACATGCTAAAACAGAATATTGGAATCCTGGAAAAATAGACCAGGCAGGTTCAACAAACAAGTTACATGAATGAATTTAAATGATCATACGCCTTACTACATGCTGCTGTCGCCTCCATGCTTTTTTTTATTTATTTTTTTTTGATGACGCGTCACGCATGCGGCGGACGTCGGTGCGACACAGGTGGCTGGTGTTGCCAGGTTTGGTGTTTTTCCGCTACATATTAAGACCCGTTTGCGGTGTGTTTTAGCCGGGTTTTCGCCTGGAAGGCTCTATAGAAATCTGGCACCCTATTGAACAAAGTTAACCTGAGAGAGCGTGCCGTTCACAGACACCAGACTGAACGAGTTCACAGTAACGTTCATCAGGCAGTAATACAGCACGTTCAGTTCACGTTCGCCCAAAATATGAACGAGTTCATGAACTATCGTTCAATGAACGCGTTCAGGCACAACACTGGAGATCAGGGACAGGTGCAGTGCAAAGCAGAAGTCTGGAGGTTTTGTGAAAGTAAGACCATTAGACCAGCGTTGCCTGCTGACCGGAAACATGCGTCCTTAAAGGATCCTCGTTTTATTTGTGTTCACATACAATGTGACGGAGAACATCGTGAGTGGAAACTCACACTTTAGGAGCCAAACAGCAGCTCCCTCAGGTTCATTTGAGAGCCCCATTTACATCGACAACAGAGGCGCCTTCGGAGGTGTCCTTAATGAATATAAGGCTAAAATTAAATTAGCATTAGGATTTGAATTTTTACCATTTGGGACAATTTATGAAAATGTGGATTAAATTAAGTATATTTCTAAACAACAAAGGTTTATGAATTGTACGAGAGATGCTGTAACTGTTAATTAAAACTGGAAATGAGAGAAGACTGGACAGAACAAAATAGCACTATATATACAGTATAATATACAAAAGGATTTCCTCCAAAGTAACACATGACTAGTTACTGCAGAACTAAAGCCTTTAAGAAAGGACTTCAAACTCTAACAGAGGAATTAGAGTATTCTGGAATAGAGAAATTAATTTTGACCTGGTTTTAAAACATATTTGGAAAATTGACTGGGATTTTAGAATCTGTATTGAGATACAGTACATGTACTTGGTCCTGGTTCTGGTTTAGTCCTGGTGTAGACCTGGTTTAGACCTGGTTTAGACCTGGTTTAGTTATGGTTTAGTCCTGGTTTAGACCTGGTTTAGACCTGGTTTAGTAATGGTTTAGTCCTGGTGTAGACCTGGTTTAGACCTGGTTTAGACCTGGTTTAGTTATGGTTTAGTCCTGGTTTAGACCTGGTTTAGACCTGGTTTAGTAATGGTTTAGTCCTGGTGTAGACCTGGTTTAGACCTGGTTTAGACCTGGTTTAGTAATGGTTTAGTCCTGGTTTAGACCTGGTTTAGTCCTGGTTTAGTCCTGGTTTAGTCCTGGTTTAGACATGGTTTAGACCTGGTTTAGACCTGGTTTAGACCTGGTTTAGACCTGGTTTAGTCCTGGTTTAGTCCTGGTTTAGACCTGGTTTAGACCCGGTTTAGACCCGGTTTAGACCCGGTTTAGACCCGGTTTAGACCCGGTTTAGACCTGGTTTAGTCCTGGTTTAGACCCGGTTTAGTCCCGGTTTAGTCCTGGTTTAGACCTGGTTTAGACCCGGTTTAGTCCCGGTTTAGTCCTGGTTTAGACCTGGTTTAGACCCGGTTTAGTCCTGGTTTAGACCTGGTTTAGTCCCGGTTTAGACCCGGTTTAGACCCGGTTTAGACCTGGTTTAGTCCTGGTTTAGACCTATTTAGACCTGGTTTAGACCCGGTTTAGACCCGTTTTAGTCCTAGTTTAGACCTGGTTTAACCCTGGTTTAGACCCGGTTTAGTCCCGGTTTAGACCCGGTTTAGACCTGGTTTAGACCCGGTTTAGACCTGGTTTAGACCTGGTTTAACCCTGGTTTAGACCTGGTTTAGTCCCGGTTTAGACCCGGTTTAGACCCGGTTTAGACCTAGTTTAGACCTGGTTTAGTCCTAGTTTAGACCTAGTTTAGACCTGTTTTAGACCTGGTTTAGTCCTAGTTTAGACCTGGTTTAGACCTGGTTTAGACCTGGTTTAGACCCGGTTTAGTCCTGGTTTAGACCCGGTTTAGACCCGGTTAAGACCTAGTTTAGACCTGTTTAGACCTGGTTTAGACCCGGTTTAGACCTGGTTTAGACCTGTTTTAGTCCTAGTTTAGACCTGGTTTAACCCTGGTTTAGACCCGGTTTAAATTTAATTTAAAAATTTAATTTAATTTAATTTAATTGTTATATTTATATAGCGCCTTTCCAGAGCTCAAGGACGCTTTACATATCAATTATTCATTCACTCCACAGTCACACACTGGTGGTAGTAAGCTACATCTGTAGCTACAGCTGCCCTGGGGCAGACTGACAGAGACGTGGCAGCCATTCTGCGCCTACGGACTCTCCGACCATCACCTTCAACATTCTAACACATTCATACAAGGCAAGGTGGGTTAAGTGTCTTGCCCAAGGACACAACGACAGTATGAACTGTGGGGAGAGCGGGAATCGATCCTACTACCTTCCGGTTGAAGGACGGCCGCTCTACCACTGAGCTACTGCCGCCCCGGTTTAGTCCCGGTTTAGAGCCGGTTTAGACCCGGTTTAGACCTGGTTTAGACCTGGTTTAACCCTGGTTTAGACCCGGTTTAGTCCCGGTTTAGACCCGGTTTAGACCCGGTTTAGACCTAATTTAGACCTGGTTTAGTCCTAGTTTAGACCTAGTTTAGACCTAGTTTAGACCTGTTTTAGACCTGGTTTAGTCCTGGTTTAGACCCGGTTTAGACCCGGTTAAGACCTAGTTTAGACCTGTTTAGACCTGGTTAAGACCTAGTTTAGACCTAGTTTATTCCTGGTTTAGACCTGGTTTAGACCTAGTTTAGACCTGGTTAAGACCTAGTTTAGACCTAGTTTAGACCTTGTTTAGACCTAGTTTAGACCTAGTTTAGACCTGGTTTAGTCCTGGTTTAGACCTGGTTTAGACCTGGTTAAGACCTAGTTTAGACCTAGTTAGACCTGGTTTAGACCTGGTTTAGTCCTAGTTTAGACCTGGTTTAGACCCGGTTTAGACCCGGTTTAGACCTGGTTTAGTCATGGTTTAGACCTGGTTTAGACCTGGTTTAGACCTAGTTTAGACCTAGTTTAGACCGGTTTAGTCCTAGTTTAGACCTGGTTAAGACCTGGTTTAGACCTGGTTTAGACCTGGTTTAGACCTGGTTTAGACTTGGTTTAGACTTGGTTTAGACCTAGTTTAGACCTAGTTTAGACCTGGTTTAGACCCGGTTTAGACCCGGTTTAGACCTGGTTAAGACCTAGTTTAGACCTGGTTAAGACCTAGTTTAGACCTAGTTTAGACCTAGTTTAGACCTAGTTTAGACCTAGTTTAGACCTGGTTTAGTCCTGGTTTAGACCTGGTTAAGACCTAGTTTAGACCTAGTTAGACCTGGTTTAGACCTGGTTTAGTCCTAGTTTAGACCTGGTTTAGACCTGGTTTAGACCCGGTTTAGACCCGGTTTAGACCTGGTTTAGACCTAGTTTAGACCTAGTTTAGACCGGTTTAGTCCTAGTTTAGACCTGGTTAAGACCTGGTTTAGACCTGGTTTAGACCTGGTTTAGACCTGGTTTAGACTTGGTTTAGACTTGGTTTAGACCTAGTTTAGACCTAGTTTAGACCTGGTTTAGACCCGGTTTAGACCCGGTTAAGACCCGGTTAAGACCTGGTTAAGACCTGGTTAAGACCTAGTTTAGACCTAGTTTAGACAGATTTTCCTGCTTCTGAAGAGTGCAGTCGCACCTCTGCTTGCTCATGCCTGCTTTACTTTTCTTTTTTAATTATCTCTACATTTAGCCAATGATTTTATGATTAACTTTTTTACAGTACTTTTTACTTTTTACTTTCTTTTAACTGGATTTTGCTTTTATGTTTTTACTTGTTTTTTTTTTTACTTTTTACACAACCCGTTGGACTCGCCGAGCGACTGGAGCCTTGATATCTATTTTTCAAAATGTCTGGGGTAAAAACAACAACTACAAACTCTTTCTGCCAAAATTGCTGGAAATATCAACAGGAAATCAGCTACAAACAAAGATTTTTGCTTTGGAATCTGAAAGAGGACTTCAGGAGACAATACCGATCACACAATGTGGTAAGACTGTGAATTTAAACTTGGATGATACAGTGTCATTCCCAGTGGTGTAAAGTAACGAATTACAAATACTCTCATTACTGTAATTGAGTATTTTTTTCTCAGGAATTGTACTTTATTAAGTAGTTTAAAAACAGTGTACTTTTACTTGTACTTGAGTACATTTTTAGTGCTGTATCGGTACTTTTACTGCACTATTTTCCCTCAACCTGCAGTCACTACATTGTTTATTTTTTTTTCCTGTCAATGATGATTGGCTAAGGAGAATAATCAGTCCAGTGATTCCCGTCCAATCAAATCGCGCATAGAAAACTTGCATCAGACAGACTTCAAAACACCTGGCGCCAATTTAGTTTAATCATGGAGGAGGAGGAGGAAGTGTGGTGGATGCTTCAACATGCAGTAACTCAAATACAGCACTTCAGCATCCTTGGCCGTACCTGAAGGAGCTTTTTACAATGAAGCGAAGAAGGGCAATTGTGTCGTTATGTCATGCCTACTTTGCTTGCCCAGACCGGTTGAAATATCAGCATTCAAGAGTTCTTCCTCTAATTTAAAAAAGCACATCGAGTAAGATTTCATATTTGCTAAGTATCATATCATAAATATTTATGTTAAATGGTATAATAAACGTCACAAATATAGTGTGGGGGGCATAAATAAAACTGTGTTAGGTTTTATGAGCCAATGTGAATTAGGGATGCACCGAATGTTTCAGGCAACCGAAATTATTCGGCCAAAAACAATTGCGTTAGCGATTAGCAACCAGCTTGGAGTGAAGGCACGGTCATTTTATTAATGCAGCAGTATGGACGTGTTGGAGAAGACGCAAAAATCATCACAAACAACGACTGCTTAATAAGACTATCTTGTCAGTCGTCGTCATTGATGAGAAGAGGAGCGGGTTGTTGCTGGTTATACTGTAGGCCTATGTATAATGACTTAAATCACAAAATGGCTTTAAACCGCTACTAAATACACTGCAGAATACAATGCACAATTTGAATGTAAAAGAGAACGACACTGTTATAAAGCTACATATTTATTTCACAGGGTATAAGGTGGAATAAGTCACAGCATAATACTCACTACTCCCTACTCTTGAGTACTTTTGAAGGGGCTACTTTTTACTCGTACTTTGAGTGGTATTTAGGACAAGTACTTTTACTCCACTCACATTACATTTTTTGGTAAGTAATAGTACTTTTACTTGAGTATGATTTTTCAGTACTCTTCCCACCACTGGTCATTCCCAAAACTGAGCAAAGCAAAGGGATTTAAACAAAATGATACCACCTGCATAAACTTGGTGCCCAGCCAAAGCAGCACTGGATTAGAAAAAAGAATGCTGGCATCACAAGAGCATATGTAGCATCACCAGACATCCAGCTAAAAAACAGATTCCAACCACTAACTGAGCTAAAGGTGAATGAACCAGAAAACTCTGCTGTAAATGAAGAACATGGAGTAAATCAAGCTTATTCTATGGAGAACAGGAGACATGGATCTGTGGAAAAGCACCAGGCAAACAGAGACAGACAATCTATGCCAAAAGTGAAGGTCAGAGATATCTTGCTGCTTGGAGACGGTGCTATCCGAGACATAAACAACGGTAGATTTGCTACATGCAGCTTTCCAAGTGCTACAGTCACTGATATAACAGTACTCCTCCCCCAAGTCATGTCTAAACACACAGGGATTAAACAGCTGATGTTACACGTGGGTGCAGTTGACACCAGGAAGGGGGAATCAGAAGTTTAAAAAAAGGATTTCTCCAGGCTTTTAGATAAACTTGAAAACCTGGAAGTGCAATCCTTTATCAGTGGACCACTCCCAAACATCGACAGAAGGATCAATAAATTCAGTCGGCTGCTTGCATTGAATACATGGCTGTCCAAGGCCTGTGAGACTAGAGGAGTGCACTTCATTGATAACTTTAACTTGTTTTGGCAACGTGACGACCTGTTCAAAGGAAAGGGCCCACATCTAAACAGGGGAGGGGTCAGGAGGCTAACGGATAATCTCCTGCACTCCTGAGACACCAAAATGGTTCTGGGCGCCTCTCTTGAACAGAGAAAGGGTCCTCAGCCACTGAATGAAAAAAGCACTCCTGCCTCACCAGCCAAGGATCCTCCTCTGACTCTACCACCATCAACACCTCCACCACTGAAATGGACTCCCCCAATAGGACCATGGACCCCACCAGTAACATCAACACCTTCCGCGGACCTCACCATCCCTGTCCCATCTCCGGATTCACCAATGGGATTTCCAGATCACCTGGAAATTTTAGTTAAATCTGGAATTAAGATGATAGCCCTTACACCTAACTTGGCCAGGTCACGGGTTCTATCATCATCACTAAAAACATCACCCCCAATACCACCCAGGAGTACCACTGCTTCACCTCGGCCACTACCTAGAGTCCAATGGACCCCTGTCAGACCCTCTCCACCCCCTCCCAGACCAGCTCCTCCCAAACCACCTCCTCCCAAACCAGCTCCTCCCAGACCAGCTCCTCCCAGACCACCTCCTCCCAGACCAGCTCCTCCCAAACCAGCTCCTCCCAGACCAGCTCCTCCCAGACCACCTCCTCCCAAACCAGCTCCTCCCAAACCAGCTCCTCCCAGACCAGCTCCTCCCAGACCACCTCCTCCCAGACCACCTCCTCCCAAACCAGCTCCTCCCAGACCAGCTCCTCCCAGACCAGCTCCAAAAGCCTTGACTAGCATCAAGGCTACTATCAGTGATTAGGAGACTGAGGGCCTCTGCTGTTCCAGGACTTTTCGTCATAATAAACCACTTATCAACCTGAGGCCCTGGGAGAGAACACTCCAGCTCCATAACTACAGTCAGAAGTCGCAGATTAAAGAAGAGAATTACAGTTAAATTGTCTAATCAGACAAATCTGATTCAAATCCCCTGCAAACAGATAAAGTCAGGTCCTGCTCAAACGGACTTAAAACTTGCACTGTTCAATGTCAGGTCTTTGGGAAACAAATCTTTTTAATTAATGATTTTATAACTTCAAATAAGCTTGATTTTATGTTTTTAACAGAAACATGGTTAGACAGCAGGACTGGAAATGCGGTCCTTATTGAATCCACCCATCGAATTTCACATTTTTATCCAAAATACGGAAAAACAAAAAGGGTGGTGGTGTATGTGCCTTTCTTAGGGATAATATTCTTATCCAGAAGCTATCATTTGGAGAGTTTTCATCATTTG
This sequence comes from Perccottus glenii, assembly GCA_024416835.2. Taxonomy (NCBI): domain Eukaryota; kingdom Metazoa; phylum Chordata; class Actinopteri; order Gobiiformes; family Odontobutidae; genus Perccottus; species Perccottus glenii. Next base: position 494,578 of record CM044551.2, on the reverse strand, counting down.
AGTATGTGTCATTCAAAATGGAGTTGAGGTTTTCTCCATCTATTTTATATGTAGTTCTTTACAAACCACCCCAACAATGTCATGATTTTATTAATGAGTTTACTGAAATGCTTTCGGTTATTTGCACAGAATTTGAACAAATAGTCATATCTGGTGATTTTAATGTGCACGTGGATAATGTTTGTGACAGAAATGCCAAAGAACTTTCTACTATTCTTGATCCTTTTGGTCTTTGTCAGCATGTTAATGAGCCGACCTACAACAGAGGTCACACTTGGACCTGGGGTCATTACTAAAGGTGTTCATATTTCAGATGTCACTGTGATTGATGTTGCTCTATCTGATCATTCTTGTGTCTTTTTTCATCTGTCCATAATTCCAAAAGTTGCTGTTGGACCTACTGTTGTAAAAAGAGATACATTAACGATAACACCAGGACACAGTTTATGGAGGCAATCAGGTTTGAAAATGCCTCATCAGGTCAAGTTGATGATTTGTTGAATTGTTATACTTCAGGTGTTTTAAATGTTATGGACACCATTGCTCCTGTTAAGGTTAAAGTGATCAGGACGAGGCAGAAGGCTTCATGGAGCAATGCTCACTCTGTCAGGGCACAGAAAAGGGAATGCCGAAAAGCCGAAAGAAAATGGCGTAAATCGAAACTCTTAATTCATTATGAGGTATACAAAGAGAATTTGCATGTTTTCAATCAAACTTTGCAAAAGAAAGAGAAATATTCTTCTCAGAGATCATCAACAACAATAGTAACAACCTGCGTGTCCTGTTTGCTACAGTGAACAGATTAACAAACCCTCCAGCTCCATTTCCACCAGAATTAGTTTCCACTAAATGCAATGAGTTTGCATTGTTTTTCAACGACAAGGTTCAAGGCATTAAACATGCTACAGTCCAAAGGGCATCAAACAACACTGCAGCCACCTAGGAGACACTTGGTTGGTTTAACACATTTTACTCCCATTAATGACAGAACAATTGAAAAAACTGTCTCAGCCTGAGTTCATCCACCTGCTGCCTCCATGTTTTACCCACTAGATTTCTAAAATCAGTACTAAGCAGTTTGTTACCACAACTCACTGATATAGTCAATAATTCCTTACAGTCTGGAACATTTCCAAGGGACTTAAAACTGCTGTCATTAAGCCTCTCTAAAGAAGAGCAGTCTTGATGCTACAGTGCTCAACAACTATCGGCCCATATCAAACCTGCCATTTTTAGGAAAGTCATAAAAAGTTGTATATCAGCAACTTAATGACTTTCTATTACTTAACAACTGCTTTGATCCTTTTCAGTCAGGATTCAGGCCCCATCACAGACTGAGACTGCACTTATCAAAGTCACAAATGACATCCGTATGAACACTGACGCAGGCAAAGTCTCTGTCTTAGTTCTGTTGGACTTGAGTCCTGCGTTTGATACAGTGGACCATGAAATCCTGACACAAAGATTAGAGGAATGGATAGGTATCACTGGAACTGCCCTTAAATGGTTTCAGTCCTATCTTGAAGACAGGAAGTACTTTGTTTCGGTTGGTAACTGTGTATCAGACCAAATGGCCCTGGTGGGGTTCCACAGGGTCTATCTTGGGACCTCTATTATTCAATCTCTACATGCTTCCTTTAGGCCAGTTAATACGCAGCTGTGACGTATCATACCATAATTATGCAGATGACACTCAGATTTACATTTCACTCACAGCAGGTGAAAATGGACCAATCCATTCACTGTGTCACTGCATCGAACAGATTGACATGTGGATGCAAAATAATTTTCTCCAACTGAACAGAGACAAGACTGAACTAATCATCTTTGGGCCACAGAAACAAAGAGAAAGTGTCAGCAGTCACCTCGCGTCTCTTTCTCTAAAATCTAAAAACCAGGTTAGAAATCTAGGGTCATCATGGACTCAGACTTGAATTTCCACAGTCACATTAAGTCAATTACATCATCTGCATTTTATCACCTTAAAAACATTTCCAGAGTCAAAGGGATGATGTCTCAACCAGACTTAGAGAAACTTATCCATGCTTTTGTCTCCAGCAGGTTAGATTACTGTAACGGCCTGCTCACTGGTCTCTCAAAGAGGGTTAAGACAGCTGCAGCTTATTCAGAACAGCGGCTGCTCGGGTTCTCACCAAAACCAGGAAGTACAACCACATCACACCAGTTTTAAAATCTCTGCACTGGCTTCCTGTTGCTCAGAGAATAGACTTTAAAACAGCACTGCTGGTTTACAAGTCTCTAAATGGTTTAGCACCAGAATATATCTCTGACATGCTAGTTACTTATGAACCTCCTCGGACTCTGAGAACATCTGGGACAGGCCTTCTGCTCGTGCCCAGAGTTAGAACTAAACAGGGTGAAGCAGCGTTTAAGTTTCATGCAGCAAAAACCTGGAATAGCCTCAACTTTAACAATGTTCAAGGGGAGGTTAAAAACCTTCCTCTTTAGCTCCGCCTACACTACAACCTAAAGTGTTTGTTTTTCTTTTATCTGCACTCTTCTTTTTAAAATGTTTTTAATTTTTTCTTATGTTTCTTAATATAAATCTTGTAAATTGTCTTTTATTCCTGTAAAGCACTTTGAGTTACCCAGTGTATGAATTGTGCTATATAAATAAAATTGCCTTGCCTTGCCTAGTTTAGACCCGGTTTAGACCTAGTTTAGACCTAGTTTAGACCCGTTTTAGACCCGGTTTAGACCTGGTTTAGACCTAGTTTAGACCTAGTTTAGACCTAGTTTAGACCCGGTTTAGACCCGGTTTAGACCCGGTTTAGACCTAGTTTAGACCCGTTTTAGACCTGGTTTAGACATGGTTTACACCTGGTTTAGACCTAGTTTAGAACCTAGTTTAGACCCGGTTTAGACCCGGTTTAGACCCGGTTAAGACCTAGTTTAGACCTGGTTAAGACCTAGTTTAGACCTAGTTTAGACCCGGTTTAGACCCGGTTTAGACCCGGTTTAGACCTGGTTTAGACCTGGTTTGGACCTGGACAAAGTAAACAGAGGCAGTGGAGTGAGTTTGAATGAGTTTATTGAAGATGAAAAAAGCAGCAGAAACAGAAGGAGGCTGGGCTTAGCTGTAGCTCTCCTTCTCAGGCTGGGATTGGTTGAGAGCACTGAGGGGAGGGGTCACTGGGACAGGCTCCGCCCCTGTATCTCCTGTGAACAGAAAGAGATAAAACTGGTTTAGTCCAGTTCTTGTCCTGGTCTTATCTTGGTCTGGTCCTGGTCTGGTCCTGGTCTTATCTTGGTCTAGTTTTGGTCCTGATCTAATCTTGGTCTGGTCCTGGTCTGGTCCTGGTTTCGTCCTGGTCTGGTCCTGGTCTGGACCTCACCCCTGAGTCTTGGTGCCAACTCGTTCCAGAAGGAGCACTCTCTGAGTCTCAGACCTTGCAGGTTCTTGGGGGCGGGGCCTAACTCTAAGTAACTGGGCATCTTTTCAGATGGAAGGACACGCCCCCAATGAGTCAGGGTGGAGTCAGGCCATTGAGACGAGGGGTTAGGGTTCCTATAATGCACAAAAAAACACATAAAATCCAACAAAAACCTAGTCCTCATCATCCAAAACCTTTTTAGATCCACTCAAATAAAACCTGTTCAAGTCCAACTAAAACCCTGTTTATCACTTTCACTAAACATTTTGAGTTTTAATTCCAAAAATAAGAGAAAATTAGTGAAAGAATGCAGACAGGACTAAAGACTTCAATGAGCAGGAAATGTTTGTTACCTGTTCCGGACGAAGCTGGACACGTAGGTCATGAAAGACAGAGACAGACGCCGCTCAGAGGACGTGAAGCGCTCAGAGCTGATTGGACGATGAGGCTCACCAAACAAGAGCTGGACGTCAAGAGGAACCTGGACATCAGCCCTGAAGAGAGACCAGGGTTAGATCAGGTAACTCACCTGGAGGGGTCTGGTGACTCATCTGGAGGGTTTGTGACTCACCTGAAGCTGGTGACTCACCTGGAGGTAACTAACCTGGAGGGCTCTGGTGACTCACCTGGAGGGGTCTGGTAACCCACCTGGAGGGGGGGAGGGTTTGGTGACTCACCTGGGGGGGGGTTGGTGACTCACCTGGAGGGGGAGGAGGGGAGGTGGTACAGGTAAACGTTGGCTCGACTCTGAGCCCAGTGCTGAGCCATCTTCAGCGACGGACACACCACAAACAGGTCCCTGCAAGAAGAAGACTTTAGACACAACACCTACACAAGGTCTGGTCCCAGTCAGGCCCCGGTCTGGTCCAGATCTGGTCCAGGTCAGGGACCGGTCTGGTCCAGGTCTGGTCCCAGTCAGGCCCCGGTCTGGTCCAGGTCTGGTCCAGGTCAGGGACCGGTCTGGTCCAGGTCTGGTCCAGGTCAGGGACCGGTCTGGTCCAGGTCAGGCCCCGGTCTGGTCCAGGTCTGGTTCAGGTCTGGTCCAGGTTTGGTCCAGGTCAAGCACCGGCCTGGTCCAGGTCTGGTCCAGGTCTGGCCCTGGTCTGGTTCAGGTCTGGTCCAGACCTGGTGGCGTTGTTGAGCGCTCTGGAGAACAGGTTGTATGAGGCGGGGTTCGGGCTGTGGTCCAGGGAATAAAACCAGGATGCGGCCTCCTTCAGCAGGTCCTGGTCCTGAGACCCACCCAAAGACCGGCTCAGGGCCTCGTAGAAGACCGACTTAGACTCGCCACGACCAGCCAAGTCCTCGAAGTCCTGCAGAGAGACGAAAACTAGATCTGAACCAGGTCTAAACCAGGTCTAAACCAGGTCTAAACCAGGACTAAACCAGGACTAAACAGTACTAAACCAGGCCTAAACCAGGCCTAAACCAGGACTAAACCAGGACTAAACCAGGTCTAAACCGGGTCTAAACCAGGTCTAAACCAGGTCTAAACCAGGACTAAACCAGGTCTAAACCAGGTCTAAACCGGGTCTAAACCGGGTCTAAACCGGGACTAAACAGGTCTAAACCAGGTCTAAACCAGGTCTAAACCAGGTCTAAACCAGGTCTAAACAGGTCTAAACCAGGTCTAAACTAGGACTAAACAGGTATAAACCAGGACTAAACCAGGACTAAACAGGACTAAACAGGGTCTAAATTTGGTCTAAATTTGGTCTAAACCTGGTCTAAAGTTGGTCTAAACCTGGTCTAAACCAGGCCTAAACCAGGCCTAAACCAGGTCTAAACCTGGCCTAAATTTGGTCTAAATTTGGTCTAAACCTGGTCTAAATTTGGTCTAAACCTGGTCTAAATTTGGTCTAAACTTGGTCTAAATTTGGTCTAAACCTGGTCTAAACCAGGCCTAAACCAGGCCTAAACCAGGTCTAAACCTGGCCTAAATTTGGTCTAAATTTGGTCTAAACCTGGTCTAAATTTGGTCTAAACCTGGTCTAAATTTGGTCTAAATTTGGTCTAAATTTGGTCTAAATTTGGTCTACGTCTGGTATAAACATGGTCTAAACTTGGTCTAAACCTGGTCTAAATTTGGTCTAAACCTGGTCTAAACCTGGTCTAAACCTGGTCTAAATTTGGTCTACGTCTGGTATAAACATGGTCTAAACTTGGTCTAAACCTGGTCTAAATTTGGTCTAAACCTGGTCTAAACTTGGTCTAAACTTGGTCTAAATTTGGTCTAAACCTGGTCTAAACCAGGTCTAAACCAGGCCTAAACCAGGTCTAAACTAGGACTAAACCGGGTCTAAACCAGGTCTAAACCAGGCCTAAACAGGTCTAAACCAGGCCTAAACCAGGTCTAAATCTGGTCTAAACCTGGCCTAAAATTGGTCTAAATTTGGTCTAAACTTGGTCTAAACTTGGTCTAAACCAGGCCTAAACCAGGTCTAAACCAGGTCTAAACCTGGCCTAAACTTGGTCTAAATCTGGTCTAAATCTGGTCTAAACTTGGTCTAAATCTGGTCTAAATCTGGTCTAAATTTGGTCTAAATTTGGTCTACGTCTGGTCTAAACCTGGTCTAAACTTGGTCTAAACCTGGTCTAAATTTGGTCTAAATTTGGTCTAAACCTGGTCTAAACTTGGTCTAAACTTGGTCTAAACCTGGTCTAAACCAGGCCTAAACCAGGCCTAAACCAGGTCTAAACCTGGCCTAAATTTGGTCTAAATTTGGTCTAAACCTGGTCTAAACCTGGTCTAAATTTGGTCTAAACCAGGTCTAAACCAGGTCTAAACAGGTCTAAACCAGGTCTAAACTAGGACTAAACAGGTATAAACCAGGACTAAACCAGGACTAAACAGGACTAAACAGGGTCTAAATTTGGTCTAAATTTGGTCTAAACCTGGTCTAAACCTGGTCTAAACTTGGTCTAAACTTGGTCTAAACCTGGTCTAAACCTGGTCTAAACTTGGTCTAAACTTGGTCTAAACCTGGTCTAAACCAGGCCTAAACCAGGCCTAAACCAGGTCTAAACCTGGCCTAAATTTGGTCTAAATTTGGTCTAAACCTGGTCTAAACCTGGTCTAAATTTGGTCTAAACCAGGTCTAAACCAGGTCTAAACAGGTCTAAACCAGGTCTAAACTAGGACTAAACAGGTATAAACCAGGACTAAACCAGGACTAAACAGGACTAAACAGGGTCTAAATTTGGTCTAAATTTGGTCTAAACCTGGTCTAAACCTGGTCTAAACTTGGTCTAAACTTGGTCTAAACCTGGTCTAAACCTGGTCTAAACCAGGCCTAAACCAGACCTAAACCAGGTCTAAACCTGGCCTAAATTTGGTCTAAATTTGGTCTAAACCTGGTCTAAATTTGGTCTAAACCTGGTCTAAACCTGGTCTAAATTTGGTCTAAATTTGGTCTAAACCTGGTCTAAATTTGGTCTAAACCTGGTCTAAACCTGGTCTAAACCTGGTCTAAATTTGGTCTACGTCTGGTCTAAACCTGGTCTAAACTTGGTCTAAACCTGGTCTAAATTTGGTCTAAACCTGGTCTAAACCTGGTCTAAATTTGGTCTAAACTTGGTCTAAACTTGGTCTAAATTTGGTCTAAACCTGGTCTAAACCAGGTCTAAACCAGGTCTAAACTAGGACTAAACCGGGTCTAAACCAGGTCTAAACCAGGCCTAAACCAGGTCTAAACCAGGTGTAAACCATGGTCTAAACCAGGTCTAAACCAGGCCTAAACAGGTCTAAACCAGGCCTAAACCAGGCCTAAACCAGGTCTAAATCTGGTCTAAACCTGGCCTAAACTTGGTCTAAATCTGGTCTAAATCTGGTCTAAAATTGGTCTAAATTTGGTCTAAACTTGGTCTAAACTTGGTCTAAACCAGGCCTAAACCAGGTCTAAACCAGGTCTAAACCTGGCCTAAACTTGGTCTAAATCTGGTCTAAATCTGGTCTAAACTTGGTCTAAATCTGGTCTAAATCTGGTCTAAATTTGGTCTAAATTTGGTCTACGTCTGGTCTAAACCTGGTCTAAACTTGGTCTAAACCTTGTCTAAATTTGGTCTAAATTTGGTCTAAACCTGGTCTAAACTTGGTCTAAACTTGGTCTAAACTTGGTCTAAATCTGGTCTAAACCTGGTCTAAACCTGGTCTAAATTTGGTCTAAACTTGGTCTAAACTTGGTCTAAACTTGGTCTAAACTTGGTCTAAATTTGGTCTAAATCTGGTCTAAACCTGGTCTAAACCAGGTCTAAACTAGGTCTAAACCAGGCCTAAACAGGTCAAAACAGGTCTAAACCAGGCCTAAACCAGGTCTAAATCTGGTCTAAATCTGGTCTAAACCTGGCCTAAACTTGGTTTAAATCTGGTCTAAACTTGGTCTAAATCTGGTCTAAACCTGGTCTAAACCTGGTCTAAACCTGGTCTAAATTTGGTCTAAACCTGGTCTAAACCTGGTCTAAACCTGGTCTAAACTTGGTCTAAATTTGGTCTAAATCTGGTCTAAATCTGGTCTAAACCTGGTCTAAATCTGGTCCAAATCTGGTCTAAATTTGGTCTAAACCTGGTCTAAACCTGGTCTAAACCTGGTCTAAACCTGGTCTAAATTTGGTCTAAACCTGGTCTAAACCTGGTCTAAACTTGGTCTAAATTTGGTCTAAATCTGGTCTAAACCAGGTCTAAATCTGGTCTAAATCTGGTCTAAACCTGGCCTAAACTTGGTTTAAATCTGGTCTAAACTTGGTCTAAATCTGGTCTAAATCTGGTCTAAACCTGGTCTAAATTTGGTCTAAACCTGGTCTAAACCTGGTCTAAACCTGGTCTAAACTTGGTCTAAATTTGGTCTAAATCTGGTCTAAATCTGGTCTAAACCTGGTCTAAATCTGGTCCAAATCTGGTCTAAATTTGGTCTAAACCTGGTCAAAACTTGGTCTAAATCTGGTCTAAATCTGGTCTAAATTTGGTCGAAATTTGGTCTAAACCTGGTCTAAACCTGGTCTAAACTTGGTCTAAACCTGGTCTAAATCTGGTCTAGATTTGGTCTAAACCTGGTCTAAACCTGGTCTAAACTTGCTCTAAATCTGGTCTAAATTTCGTCTAAACTTGGTCTAAACTTGGTCTAAATTTGGTCTAAACCTGGTCTAAACCTGGTCTAAATCTGGTCTAAATCTGGTCTAAATCTGGTCTAAACTTGGTCTAAACTTGGTCTAAATTTGGTCTAAACCTGGTCTAAACTTGGTCTAAATTTGGTCTAAACCTGGTCTAATCTTGGTCTAAATCTGGTCTAAATCTGGTCTAAACCTGGTCTAAGCTTGGTCTAAACCTGGTCTAAACTGGTCCAGACCTTGATCCTCCTGGCCCGGCTGATGAGTCCGTCCTGGTCCGAGGTCCCGAGGAGCAGGTCGACTCTGTGAAAGGTCTTGGTCTGGGTCTGGACCGGTCCCCAGGACCTGAGAGGCCCACTGAGGGCCAGGAGTCGGGTCTGAGCGGCGTTCAGACTGTGCACGTCTGCAGCTCGGAGGCAGCGGGTCACGTCACCGCTGAGGTCACAGCCCAGCTCTCGAGCCAGGTCAAAGGTCAGCCGCCTGGTTTCAGACTCGGACCGGGTCAAAGCCGGAGAGAAGACGGAGCCGCCCTGAAACCAGAGAAAAAAGAATGTGTGCATAAACATTAACAAAGGGACACCGAAAAGACTTTCAAATGATTTAATAGAGCTCACAATTAATGGAAAGAATTGCCAAAAATATCTATTAAAAAATATATATATATAGAAACTTCAATGTGGTTGTAAAGTTTGAAAAGTTGCTGAAAAAAATAAATAAATAAAAACCGCTGAGAGAAGATTCAAGATTCAAGATTCAAAGATTCAAAGTGTTTATTGTCATGTGTACAGACAGAAAGCATGTTTCCCTGTACAATGAAATTCTTACTTTGCCGTCCACAGTAAAAAGTCACACAAGTAAGTAAAAATAAAAAATAAGACAAATATACAAGTAATAATAATGCAAGTATACAAAAAATACAAATATACAAAAAATACAAGAGGGCAAAAGGAGTAAAGTAGTAAAGTGAGGTAGTGCAGTTGTGATGGTGTAAAGTGACGGTGTAAAGTAAAGTGACGGTGTAAAGTAAAGTGAGGTAGTGCAGTAGGTAACAATTGTTCATGTAATGTTGTGATTGTGATTGTAGACTCCTATCTGCTGTTTAGGAGTCTTATGGCAGAGGAAAGAATGAGTTCTTCATTCTGGAAGTCCTGCATTTCACACTTCTGTACCTCCGTCCTGAGGGTAGAAGTGTGAACAGACCATGTTGGGGGTGGGAGGGTCTTTGAGGATGGAAGCAGCTCTTCTGTGGACTCTGCGGTGGTAGATGCTCTGCAGTGAGGGCAGTGGAGTCCTGGTGATCTTCTGCAGTCTTCACCACTCTCTGCAGGCGTTTGCGGTCCATGACAGAAGTGCTGCCGTACCACACAGTGATGCAGCTGGTCAGGACACTCTCAATGGTGCAGCTGTAGAAGTTGCTGAGGATCTTGGGCGACATGCCAAACTTCCTCAGCCTCCTCAGAAAATACAGCCGCTGTTGAGCCTTCTTGACCAGCTGCGTGATGTGAGGTGTCCAAGTGAGGTCCTCATTGATGTGGACACCCAAGTATTTGAAGTTGCTCACCCTCTCCACTTCAAGCTCCCGGATGAACAGTGGCTGAGGCGTTCTCCTCTCCCTCCTCATGTCCACTATCATCTCCTTTGTCTTGTCCGTGTTGAGGGTGAGGTTGTTGTCTTCACACCATGACACCAGACTGGCCACCTCCCTCCTGTAAGCTGCCTCGTCACCGCCAGCGATGCGTCCTATCACTGCGGTGTCATCAGCAAACTTCAGGATGATGTTGTCCTTGTGAGAGGCGACACAGTCGTAGCTGAACAAAGATGAAATATTTGAGAAAAGCTGACGTGTGAAAGATGAGAGACTGAACGAGTGGTTTATGTACATTTAATAAATACTGACTGAGAAACAAGTACAATTGTGTCAGATTTAAGTATGTTATGGAAAAGATTTACAATAGAAGTCAGAGGAATAGTACATTTAATAATTCAAATCTGTAAATCACAAAAGTAGGATAGTGGACTTTGGGGAATTAGGCTGAAACGCATTGTGAAGATGAAAATGTGGACAAAGGTTGAGAAACAAAAATGTTGAACATTTGAAATTTGCCGAAACAACAAACGGTTGAAGGAGCTGAAGGAAAAGCTGAATTTGGTCTGGTCCTGAATAACTGTATTTAAAATCAATATTACGAATATAAATACCAAAAGTAATAGCATTTTAATTCAAACATTTGAAAGCTTTACTGAATGAAAGCAGTTGAATTGTTGAATAGTTCAAATTAGAGCCTGACTAAAACCTCTTCAGACCTGGTTTAGACCTCAAATCAGCCTAAAACCTGTTCAGGTCCTTCTAAACCCTCAGAGGTCTGTAGAGTGCAGGTACCATCAGGATGAGTTGGTTGAACAGTGGAGATCCAGGTGAGCTCAGGTGGAGGCTGGTTATGTCCGCTCCCTGTCGCTCTGACCCCACTGTCACTCTGTCCTTAGCCCCGCCCACCAGACCGATGTGGGCGGAGACCCACCGAAGCACCTCCTCCTGATCCGACAGGCCGTAGTTCCCCAGAGCGAAGCCCAGAGCAGCACTCCGATAGTGGGCCGTCACCACCACCATGTTCCCCAGAGCAGCCAATAAGGAGCCATCCAGGAGCGCTGCGCTCTCATTGGCTGGAGGAGAGAAGAGGGGCGGAGCCAAGAGAACTGGTTTAGACCTGGTTTTGTCCTGGTTTAGACTTGGTTTTGTCCTGGTTTAGTCCTGGTTTAGACCTGGTTTAGTCCTGGTTTAGACCTGGTCTAGACCCGTTTTAGACCCGATTTAGTCCCGGTTTAGTCCCGGTTTAGTCCTGGTTTAGACCCGGTTTAGACCTGGTTTAGACCTGGTTTAGTCCTGGTTTAGACCTGGTTTAGTCCTTATTTAGACCCGGTTTAGTCCTGGTTTAGACCTGGTTTAGACCTGGTTTAGTCCTGGTTTAGTCCTGGTTTAGACCTGGTTTAGTCCTGGTTTAGTCCTGGTTTAGTCCAGGTTTAGTCCAGGTTTAGTCCTGGTTTAGACCCGGTTTAGACCCGGTTTAGACCCGGTTTAGTCCTGGTTTAGAGCTGGTTTATACCTGGTTTAGACCTGGTTTAATCCTGGTCTAGTCCTGGTTTAGTCCTGGTTTAGACCTGGTTTTGTCCTGGTTTAGTCCTGGTTTAGACCTGGTTTAGTCTTGGTTTAGTCCTGGTTTAGACCTGGTTTAGTCCTGGTTTAGTCCTGGTTTTGCCCTGGTTTAGTCCTGGTTTAGTCCTGGTTTAGACCTGGTTCAGTCCTGGTTTAGTCCTGGTTTAGTCCTGGTTTAGTCCTGGTTTAGACCTGGTTTAGTCCTGGTTTAGTCCTGGTTTAGACCTGGTTTAGACCTGGTTCAGTCCTGGTTTAGTCCTGGTTTAGTCCTGGTTTAGTCCTGGTTTAGACCTGGTTTAGTCCTGGTTTAGACCTGGTTTAGTCCTGGTTTAGTCCTGGTTTAGTCCTGGTTTAGACCTGGTTTAGTCCTGGTTTAGACCTGGTTTAGTCCTGGTTTAGTTCTGGTTTAGACCTGGTTTAGTCCTGGTTTAGTCCTGGTTTAGACCTGGTTTAGTCCTGGTTTAGACCTGGTTTAGTCCTGGTTCAGTCCTGGTTTAGTCCTGGTTTAGTCCTGGTTTAGACCTGGTTTGTCCTGGTTTAGTCCTGGTTTAGACCTGGTTTAGTCCTGGTTTTGTCCTGGTTTTGTCCTGGTTTAGTCCTCGTTTAGACCTGGTTTAGTCCTGGTTTAGTCCTGGTTTTGTCCTGGTTTAGTCCTGGTTTAGTCCTGGTTTAGACCTGGTTTTGTCCTGGTTTAGACCTAATTTAGTCCTGGTTTAGACCTGGTTTTGTCCTGGTTTAGACCTAATTTAGTCCTGGTTTAGACCTGGTTTTGTCCTGGTTTAGTCCTAATTTAGTCCTGGTTTAGTCCTGGTTTAGACCTGGTTTTGTCCTGGTTTAGACCTGGTTTAGACCTGGTTTAGTCCTGGTTTAGACCTGGTTTAGTCCTGGTTTTGTCCTGGTTTAGACCTGGTTTAGTCCTGGTCTAGTCCTGGTTTAGTCCTGGTTTTGTCCTGATTTAGTCCTGGTTTAGTCCTGGTTTAGTCCTGGTTTAGTCCTAATTTAGTCCTGGTTTAGTCCTGGTTTAGACCTGGTTTTGTCCTGGTTTAGACCTGGTTTAGACCTGGTTTAGTCCTGGTTTAGACCTGGTTTAGTCCTGGTTTTGTCCTGGTTTAGACCTGGTTTAGTCCTGGTCTAGTCCTGGTTTAGTCCTGGTTTTGTCCTGATTTAGTCCTGGTTTAGTCCTGGTTTAGACCTGGTTCAGTCCTGGTTTTGTCCTGGTTTAGACCTGGTTTAGTCATTTAGGCCTGGTCTAGTACTGGTGCAGTACTCACCTGGTCCTGGTGGGTTGTAGAAGTAGACCAGGACAGGAGCTGGACTTGTGAGGGCCGCAGGACTGAAGATGTTAAGGTAGAGACAGTCCTCGCTGGAGCCACTTGTCTCTAAGTCTCCAGGTTCTACGCAGCTCGGACGAGATTCTGAGGCATCCCAGTCTCCTGTCCAATCAGAGGGCTGCGCCTCGGTGAAACGGAGCACTCCGATTGGTGGACGGGCGTAGGGCACTCCCAGGAACTGCACCACAGCTCTGAGGTGTGACGTCAGCGCCACCGTCACCGTCCGGCCCCTAAGAGTCCCATGTCCTGGGACCAGGACAGACTCAGGCTGCTTTAACCGATCTGACAGGGACAAAGACTAAATAAAACCTGTTTAAATCAAACCTGTTGTTGGTGGGGTCTTACCTATGCGGACGTAGACGTCGGGGGCGGCCTCTCTGATGATCAGCTGACAGGAAGAGACAGGGCTGGAAGAACCGGGGGCGGAGCTTAATCCACAGACTCTTGTGTCCGGATAGAGTACACACCGGACTCCAGACTCCTGCACCGAAACTGAGACCGCAAAACAAGACTCGGACTCCTGACAGACTGGACACAAAAGACCAGGTTTAGTCCTGGTTTAGTCCTGGTTTAATTCTGGTTTAGTCCTGGTTTAGTCCTGGTTTAGACCTGGTTTAGACCTGGTTTAGACTTGGTTTAGTCCTGGTTTAGTCCTGGTTTAGTTCTGTTTAGTCCTGGTTTAGACCTGGTTTAGTCCTGGTTTAGTCTTGTTTAGTCCTTGTTTAGACCTGGTTTAGTCCTGGTTTAGACCTGGTTTAGACCTGGTTTAGGCCTGGTTTAGTCTTGTTTAGTCCTGGTTTAGACCTGGTTTAAACCCGGCTTAGTCCTGGTTTAGTCCTGGTTTAAACCTGGTTTAGTCCTGGTTTAAACAAGGCTTAGTCCTGGTTTAGTCCTGGTTTAAACCTGGTTTAGTTCTGGTTTAATCCTGGTTTAGACCTGGTTTAAACCTGTTTTAGTCCTGGTTTAGTCCTGGTTTAAACCTGGTTTAGTCCTGGTTGAGTCCTGGTTTAGTCCTGGTTTAGACCTGGTTTAAACCTGGTTTAGTCCTGGTTTAATCCTGGTTTAAACCTGGTTTAGTCCTGGTTTAGACCTGGTTTAATTCTGGTTTAGTCCTGGTTTAGTCCTGGTTTAGACCTGGTTTAGACCTGGTTTAGACTTGGTTTAGTCCTGGTTTAGTCCTGGTTTAAACCTGGTTTAGTCCTGGTTTGAGTCCTGGTTTAGTCCTGGTTTAGACCTGGTTTAAACCTGGTTTAGTCCTAGTTTAATCCTGGTTTAAACCTGGTTTAGTCCTGGTTTAGACCTGGTTTAGTCCTGGTTTAGTCTTGGTTTAGTCCTGGTTTAATTCTGGTTTAGTCCTGGTTTAGACCTGGTTTAGACCTGGTTTAGTCTTGGTTTAGACTTGGTTTAGTCCTGGTTTAGTCCTGGTTTAGTCTGGTTTAGTCCTGGTTTAGACCTGGTTTAGTCCTGGTTTAGTCTTGTTTAGTCCTTGTTTAGACCTGGTTTAGTCCTGGTTTAGACCTGGTTTAGACCCGGCTTAGTCCTGGTTTAGTCCTGGTTTAAACCTGGTTTAATACTGGTTTAAACAAGGCTTAGTCCTGGTTTAGTCCTGGTTTAAACCTGGTTTAGTTCTGGTTTAATCCTGGTTTAGACCTGGTTTAAACCTGTTTTAGTCCTGGTTTAGACCTGGTTTAAACCTGGTTTAGTCCTGGTTTAATCCTGGTTTAAACCTGGTTTAGTCCTGGTTTAGACCTGGTTTAGTCCTGGTTTAGTCTTGGTTTAGTCCTGGTTTAATTCTGGTTTAGTCCTGGTTTAGTCCTGGTTTAGACCTGGTTTAGACCTGGTTTAGACTTGGTTTAGTCCTGGTTTAGTCCTGGTTTAAACCTGGTTTAGTCCTGGTTGAGTCCTGGTTTAGTCCTGGTTTAGACCTGGTTTAAACCTGGTTTAGTCCTGGTTTAGACCTGGTTTAGTCCTGGTTTAGTCTTGGTTTAGTCCTGGTTTAATTCTGGTTTAGTCCTGGTTTAGACCTGGTTTAGACCTGGTTTAGTCTTGGTTTAGACTTGGTTTAGTCCTGGTTTAGTCCTGGTTTAGTTCTGTTTAGTCCTGGTTTAGACCTGGTTTAGTCCTGGTTTAGTCTTGTTTAGTCCTTGTTTAGACCTGGTTTAGTCCTGGTTTAGACCTGGTTTAGACCCGGCTTAGTCCTGGTTTAGTCCTGGTTTAAACCTGGTTTAGTCCTGGTTTAAACAAGGCTTAGTCCTGGTTTAGTCCTGGTTTAAACCTGGTTTAGTTCTGGTTTAATCCTGGTTTAGACCTGGTTTAAACCTGTTTTAGTCCTGGTTTAGTCCTGGTTTAAACCTGGTTTAGTCCTGGTTGAGTCCTGGTTTAGTCCTGGTTTAGACCTGGTTTAAACCTGGTTTAGTCCTGGTTTAATCCTGGTTTAAACCTGGTTTAGTCCTGGTTTAGACCTGGTTTAGTCCTGGTTTAGTCTTGGTTTAGTCCTGGTTTAGTCCTGGTTTAGTCTTGGTTTAAACCTGGTTTAGACCTGGTTTAGACCTGGTTTGACCTGGTTTAGTCCTGGTTTAGTCCTGGTTTAGTCCTGGTTCAGACCTGGTTTAGTCCTGGTTTAGACCTGGTTTAGTCCTGGTTTAGTCCTGGTTTAGTCCTGGTTTAGTCCTGGTTTAGACCTGGTTTAGACCTGGTTTAAACCTGGTTTAGTCCTGGTTTAGTCCTGGTTTAGACCTGGTTTAGTCCTGGTTTAGTCCTGGTTTAGTCCTAGTTTAGTCCTGGTTTAGACCTGGTTTAAACCTGGTTTAGTCCTGGTTTAGACCTTGTTTAAACCTGGTTTAGACCTGGTTTAGACCTGGTTTAAACCTGGTTTAGTCCTGGTTTAGTCCTGGTTTAGTCTTGGTTTAGACCAAGTTTAGTCCTGGTTTAGTCTTGGTTTAGACCTGGTTTAGACCTGGATTAGTCCTGGTTTAGTCCTGGATTAGTCCTGGTTTAGTCCTGATTTAGTCCTGGTTTAGTCCTGGATTAGTCCTGGTTTAGTCCTGGTTTAGACCTGGTTTACACCTGGTTTAAACCTGGTTTAGTCCTGGTTTAGACCTGGTTTAAACCTGGTTTAGACCTGGTTTAAACCTGGTTTAAACCTGGTTTAGTCCTGGTTTAGACCTGGTTTAGTCCTGGTTTAGACCTGGTTTAGACCTGGTTTAGTCCTGGTTTAGACCTGGTTTAGTCCTGGTTTAGACCTGGTTTAAACCTGGTTTAGACCTGGTTTAAACCTGGTTTAGTCCTGGTTTAGACCTGGTTTAAACCTGGTTTAGACCTGGTTTAGACCTGGTTTAGTCCTGGTTTAGACCTGGTTTAGTCCTGGTTTAGACCTGGTTTAGACCTGGTTTAGTCCTGGTTTAATCCTGGTTTAAACCTGGTTTTGTCCTGGTTTAATCCTGGTTTAAACCTGGTTTAGTCCTGGTTTTGTCTTGGTTTAGTCCTGGTTTAGACCTGGTTTAGACCTGGTTTAGACCTGGTTTGGACCTGGTTTAGTCCTGGTTTAGTCCTGTTTAGTCCTGGTTTAGTCCTGGTTTAGACCTGGTTTAGGCCTGGTTTAGTCCTGGTTTAGACCTGGTTTAGTCCTGGTTTAGACCTGGTTTAGTCCTGGTTTAGTCCTGGATTAGTCCTGGTTTAGTCCTGGATTAGTCCTGGTTTAGTCCTGGATTAGTCCTGGTTTAGTCCTGGTTTAGACCTGGTTTAAACCTGGTTTAGTCCTGGATTAGTCCTGGTTTAGTCCTGGATTAGTCCTGGTTTAGTCCTGGATTAGTCCTGGTTTAGTCCTGGTTTAGACCTGGTTTACACCTGGTTTAGTCCTGGTTTAGACCTGGTTTAGACCTGGTTTAATCCTGGTTTAGTCCTGGTTTAGACCTGGTTTACACCTGGTTTAGTCCTGGTTTAGACCTGGTTTAGACCTGGTTTAAACCTGGTTTAGTCCTGGTTTAGTCTTGGTTTAGACCTGGTTTAGACCTGGTTTAGTCCTGGTTTAGTCCTGGTTTAGTCCTGGTTTAGTCCTGGTTTAGACCTGTTTAGTCCTGGTTTAAACCTGGTTTAAACCTGGTTAAGTCCTTGTTTAGTCCTGGTTTAGACCTGGTTTAATCCTGGTTTAGTCCTGGTTTAGACCTGGTTTAGTCCTGGTTTAGTCCTGGTTTAGACCTGGTTTAGACCTGGTTTAGACCTGGTTTAGTCCTGGTTTAGACCTGGTTTAGTCCTGGTTTAAACCTGGTTTAGTCCTGGTTTAGTCTTGGTTTAGACCTGGTTTAGACCTGGTTTAGTCCTGGTTTAGTCCTGGTTTAGACCTGGTTTAGTCCTGTTTAGTCCTGGTTTAAACCTGGTTTAGTCCTGGTTTAGTCCTGGTTTAATTCTGGTTTAGACCTGGTTTAGACCTGGTTTAAACCTTGTTTAGACCTGGTTTAGACCTGGTTTAAACCTGGTTTAGACCTGGTTTATACCTGGTTTAAACCTGGTTAAGTCCTTGTTTAGTCCTGGTTTAGACCTGGTTTAATCCTGGTTTAGTCCTGGTTTAGACCTGGTTTAGTCCTGGTTTAGTCCTGGTTTAGACCTGGTTTAGACCTGGTTTAGACCTGGTTTAGTCCTGGTTTAGACCTGGTTTAGTCCTGGTTTAAACCTGGTTTAGTCCTGGTTTAGTCTTGGTTTAGACCTGGTTTAGACCTGGTTTAGTCCTGGTTTAGTCCTGGTTTAGTCCTGGTTTAGACCTGGTTTAGTCCTGTTTAGTCCTGGTTTAAACCTGGTTTAGTCCTGGTTTAGTCCTGGTTTAATTCAGGTTTAGTCCTGGTTTAGACCTGGTTTAGACCTGGTTTAGACCTGGTTTAGACCTGGTTTAAACCTGGTTTAGACCTGGTTTAAACCTGGTTTAGACCTGGTTTAGACCTGGTTTAAACCTGGTTTAGTCCTGGTTTAGTCCTGGTTTAGTCTTGGTTTAGACCTGGTTTAGACTTGGTTTAGTCCTGGTTTAGTCTTGGTTTAGACCTGGTTTAATCCTGGTTTAAACCTGGTTTAGTCCTGGTTTAGTCCTGGTTTAGTCCTGGTTTAGACCTGGTTTAGACCTGGTTTAGACCTGGTTTAAACCTGGTTTAGTCCTGGTTTAGTCCTGGTTTAGACCTGGTTTAAACCTAGTTTAGACCTGGTTTAGACCTGGTTTAAACCTGGTTTAGTCCTGGTTTAGTCCTGGTTTAGTCTTGGTTTAGACCAGGTTTAGTCCTGGTTTAGTCTTGGTTTAGACCTGGTTTAGTCCTGGTTAAGTCCTGGTTTAGACCTGGTTTTGTCCTGGTTTAGATCTGGTTTAAACCTGGTTTAATCCTGGTTTGGACCTGGTTTAGACCTGGTTTAGTCCTGGTTTAGACCTGGTTTTGTCCTGGTTTAGATCTGGTTTAAACCTGGTTTAGACCTGGTTTAGACCTGGTTTAGACCTGGTTAAGTCCTGGTTTAGACCTGGTTTAAACCTGGTTTAGTCCTGGTTTAGTCTTGGTTTAGACCTGGTTTAGACCTGGTTAAGTCCTGGTATAGTCCTGGTTTAGTCCTGGATTAGTCCTGGTTTAGTCCTGGATTAGTCCTGGTTTAGTCCTGGTTTAGACCTGGTTTACACATGGTTTAGTCCTGGTTTAGACCTGGTTTAGTCCTGGTTTAGTCTTGGTTTAGACCTGGTTTAGACCTGGTTTAGTCCTGGTTTAGTCCTGGTTTAGTCCTAGTTTAAACCTGGTTTAGTCCTGGTTTAGACCTGGTTTAGTCCTGTTTAGTCCTGGTTTAAACCTGGTTTAGTCTTGGTTTAGACCTGGTTTAGTCCTGTTTAGTCCTGGTTTAAACCTGGTTTAGACCTGGTTTAGTCCTGGTTTAGACCTGGTTTAGTCCTGGTTTAGTCCTGGTTTAAACCTGGTTTAGTCCTGGTTTAGACCTGGTTTAGTCCTGTTTAGTCCTGGTTTAAACCTGGTTTAGTCTTGGTTTAGACCTGGTTTAGTCCTGGTTTAGTCCTGGTTTAAACCTGGTTTAGTCCTGGTTTAATCCTGGTTTAAACCTGGTTTAGTCCTGGTTTAGACCTGGTTTAGACCCGGTTTAGACCTGGTTTAGTCCTGTTTAGTCCTGGTTTAGTCCTGGTTTAGACCTGGTTTAGACCTGGTTTAGTCCTGGTTTAGACCTGGTTTAGTCCTGGTTTAGTCCTGGTTTAGTCCTGGTTTAGTCCTGGTTTAGACCTGGTTTAGACCTGGTTTAGTCCTGGTTTTGTCCTGGTTTAGTCCTGGTTTAAACCTGGTTTAAACCTGGTTTAGTCCTGGTTTAGTCCTGGTTTAAACCTGGTTTAGTCCTGGTTTAGTCCTGGTTTAAACCTGGTTTAGTCCTGGTTTAGTCCTGGTTTAGACCTGGTTTAGTCCTGGTTTAGTCCTGGTTTAAACCTGGTTTAAACCTGGTTTAGTCCTGGTTTAGTCCTGGTTTAAACCTGGTTTAGTCCTGGTTTAGTCCTGGTTTAAACCTGGTTTTGTCCTGGTTTAGTCCTGGTTTAAACCTGGTTTAGTCCTGGTTTAGTCCTGGTTTAAACCTGGTTTAGTCCTGGTTTAGTCCTGGTTTTGGTCCTGGTTTAGTCCTGGTTTAGACCTGGTTTAAACCTGGTTTAAACCTGGTTTAGTCCTGGTTTAGTCCTGGTTTAATTCTGGTTTAGTCCTGGTTTAGACTTGGTTTAAACTTGGTTTAGTCCTGGTTTAGACCTGGTTTAGTCCTGGTTTAGTCTTGGTTTAGTCCTGGTTTAGACCTGGTTTAGACCTGGTTTAAACCTGGTTTAGACCTGGTTTAGACCTGGTTTAAACCTGGTTTAGTCCTGGTTTAGTCTTGGTTTAGTCCTGGTTTAAACCTGGTTTAGTCATGGTTTAGTCCTGGTTTAGTCCTGGTTTAGTCCTGGTTTAGTCCTGGTTTAGACCTGGTTTAAACCTGGTTTAAACCTGGTTTAGTCCTGGTTTAGTCCTGGTTTAAACCTGGTTTAGTCCTGGTTTAGTCCTGGTTTAGTCCTGGTTTAGTCCTGGTTTAGACCTGGTTTAAACCTGGTTTAAACCTGGTTTAGTCCTGGTTTAGTCCTGGTTTAATTCTGGTTTAGTCCTGGTTTAGACTTGGTTTAAACTTGGTTTAGTCCTGGTTTAGACCTGGTTTAGTCCTGGTTTAGTCTTGGTTTAGTCCTGGTTTAGACCTGGTTTAGACCTGGTTTAAACCTGGTTTAGACCTGGTTTAGACCTGGTTTAAACCTGGTTTAGTCCTGGTTTAGTCTTGGTTTAGTCCTGGTTTAAACCTGGTTTAGTCATGGTTTAGTCCTGGTTTAGTCCTGGTTTAGTCCTGGTTTAGTCCTGGTTTAGACCTGGTTTAAACCTGGTTTAGTCCTGGTTTAGACTTGGTTTAAACTTGGTTTAGTCCTGGTTTAGACCTGGTTTAGTCCTGGTTTAGACCTGGTTTAGACCTGGTTTAAACCTGGTTTAGACCTGGTTTAGACCTGGTTTAAACCTGGTTTAGTCCTGGTTTAGTCCTGGTTTAGTCTTGGTTTAGACCTGGTTTAGACCTGGTTTAGTCCTGGTTTAGTCTTGGTTTAGACCTGGTTTAGACCTGGTTTAGTCCTGGTTTAGATCTGGTTTAAACCTGGTTTAGTCCTGGTTTAGACCTGGTTTAGACCTGGTTAAGTCCTGGTTTAAACCTGGTTTAGTCCTGGTTTAGTCTTGGTTTAGTCCTGGTTTACATTTACATTTACATTTAGTCATTTAACAGACGCTTTTATCCAAAGCGACTTACAAGTGAGGATAACAATGGAAGCAATTTTAACAACACAAGTTACAAAAAGCATAAGTGCACAAAAAACTAGTTTAAACCCAGCACAGTTTACAAAGATAATGATAAGAGATTTTTTTATTTTTTTTTTATTTTTTAAAGAAAGGAATCGATAGAAAGGAAGTAGGACTCAGTGTTTGTCAGTCAGGTGTTGATGGAAGAGATGTGTTTTCAGGTGTTTTTTAAAGATGGCTACAGAATCTGCTGATCTTGTAGCAGCAGTAGATCATTCCACCAATGTGGAACAGAGCCAGAGAAGGTACGTGAGAGTGATTTTTTACCTTTTTGGGACGGTACCACCAGACGTTGTTCATTTGCAGAGCACACTGGTTTAAACCTGGTTTAGTCCTGGTTTAGTCTTGGTTTAGTCCTGGTTTAGACCTGGTTTAATCCTGGTTTAGACCTGGTTTAGACCTGGTTTAGACCTGGTTTAGTCCTGGTTTAGACCTGGTTTAGACAAGGTTTAGTCCTGTTTAGTCCTGGTTTAGACCTGGTTAGTCCTGGTTAGTCCTGGTTTAGACATGGTTTAGTCCTGGTTTAGACCTGGTTTAGGTTGGTTTAGACCTGGGTTAGACCTGGTTTAGACCTGGTTTAGACAAGGTTTAGTCCTGTTTAGTCCTGGTTTAGACCTGGTTAGTCCTGGTTAGTCCTGGTTAGTCCTGGTTTAGACATGGTTTAGTCCTGGTTTAGACCTGGTTTAGGGTAGTTTAGACCTGGATTAGTCTGGTCTTACCGTGGAGACACCAGTCCCGGGTCTGGTCCTGGTCCTTGGTGATGTCACGGCTCAGGTGGATGATGTCATAGGTGGAGAGGGTGGGGTCAATGAGAAGGTGGGCGGGGCCTGAGACCGGACTCCACTGATCCCTGGACACACTGGTCTTGGGCAGGCCGATGTCCGGACAAAGTCCTGGGGATGGACTCCATTGATTGACAGGCTTCAGGTACCAGCCCAACGGGTCCGGTCTAGTCTGAATCTCAGATGGTCTACAGACAGAGTAAAAGTCTGAGTTAAACCAGGACAAAACCAGATCTTAACTTGGACTAAACAGGACTTACCCGCAGTCCTGGGTGGTCCAGGTGGTCTTGCTCTCTTCAGAGCAAGTCTGGACTCCGAGGCTAATCAGAGAAAGACAGACCAGTCCAAAGCCAGATCCGGACTTTGTGTCTCTGACAAAACCAAATCCTCTGCAGCAATGATCTTCATCACAGCGACGCTCACAGACACGAAACCTGAGGAAAAACCGGACTGAACCAGGACTAACAAACCCAAGTCTAAACCGGACTGAACCAGGACTAACAAACGCAAGACTAAACCGGGACTAGACTGGGACTGGACCAGGTTTGGAAAAGGTCTTACCCCTGAGACAGCGGCGTGTTTTCTCCAACAGAGACCCGACTGCGAACCGAGTATGACACCATCTTCTGGAACGGCACCCTTTGATAGAAGCTCTTCACCGGACCAGACAAGTCCACTGGAACCAGAGAGAGACCAGGTCTAAACCACGTCTAAACCAGGAATAAACCAGGTCTAAACCAGGACTAAACCAGGTCTAAACCAGGTCTAAACCAGGACTAAACCAGGTCTAAACCAGGTCTAAACCAGGTCTAAACCAGGACTAAACCAGGTCTAAACCAGGACTAAACCAGGTCTAAACAAGGTCTAAACCAGGACTAAACAAGGTCTAAACCAGGACTAAACCAGGTCTAAACCAGGTCTAAACCAGGACTAAACCAGGACTAAGCTAAACAGGTCTAAACCAGGACTAAACAGGTCTAAACCAGGACTAAACCAGGTCTAAAGGTCTAAACCAGGACTAAACGAGGTCTAAACCAGGACTAAACCAGGTCTAAACCAGGTCTAAACCAGGACTAAACGAGGTCTAAACGAGGTCTAAACCAGGACTAAACCAGGACTAAACCAGGTCTAACTAAACAGGTCTAAACCAGGACTAAACAAGGTCTAAACCAGGACTAAACAGGTCTAAACCAGGACTAAACCAGGACTAAACAGGTCTAAACCAGGTCTAAACCAGGTCTAAACCAGGAATAAACTAGGTCTAAACCAGGTCTAAACCAGGACTAAACGAGGTCTAAACCAGGACTAAACCAGGACTAAACCAGGCTAAACCAGGTCTAAACCAGGACTAAACCAGGTCTAAACCAGGTCTAAACCAGGTCTAAACCAGGTCTAAACCAGGTCTAAACCAGGACTAAACCAGGTCTAAACCAGGTCTAAACCAGGACTACAGGTCACCAGGTCTAAACAAGGTCTAAACCAGGTGACTAAACAGGTCTAAACCAGGACTAAACCAGGTCTAAACCAGGTCTAAACAGAGGTCTACAAACCAGGACTAAACAGGTCTAAACCAGGACTAAACCAGGTCTAAACCAGGTCTAAACCAGGTCTAAACCAGGTCTAAACCAGGTCTAAACCAGGTCTAAACCAGGAATAAACCAGGTCTAAACCAGGTCTAAACCAGGACTAAACCAGGTCTAAACCAGGTCTAAACCAGGATTAAACCAGGTCTAAACAAGGTCTAAACCAGGACTAAACCAGGAATAAACCAGGTCTAAACCAGGACTAAACGAGGTCTAAACCAGGACTAAACCAGGTCTAAACCAGGTCTAAACCAGGTCTAAAGCAGGAATAAACCAGGTCTAAACCAGGACTAAACCAGGTCTAAACCAGGTCTAAACCAGGAATAAACCAGGTCTAAACCAGGTCTAAACCAGGTCTAAACCAGGAATAAACCAGGTCTAAACAAGGTCTAAACCAGGACTAAACGAGGTCTAAACCAGGACTAAACCAGGTCTAAACCAGGTCTAAACCAGGAATAAACCAGGTCTAAACCAGGTCGGACTAAACCAGGTCTAAACCAGGTCTAAACCAGGACTAAACCAGGTCTAAACCAGGTCTAAACCAGGAATAAACCAGGTCTAAACCAGGACTAAACCAGGTCTAAACCAGGTCTAAACCAGGACTAAACCAGGACTAAACCAGGACTAAACCAGGTCTAAACCAGGTCTAAACCAGGAATAAACCAGGTCTAAACCAGGTCTAAACCAGGTCTAAACCAGGTCTAAACCAGGAATAAACCAGGTCTAAACCAGGTCTAAACCAGGTCTAAACCAGGTCTAAACCAGGACTAAACCAGGACTAAACCAGGTCTAAACCAGGTCTAAACCAGGAATAAACCAGGTCTAAACCAGGTCTAAACCAGGTCTAAACCAGGACTAAACGAGGTCTAAACCAGGTCTAAACCAGGTCTAAACCAGGTCTAAACCAGGAATAAACCAGGTCTAAACCAGGTCTAAACCAGGTCTAAACCAGGATTAAACCAGGTCTAAACAAGGTCTAAACCAGGACTAAATTAGGTCTAAACCAGGACTAAAGCAGGAATAAACCAGGTCTAAACCAGGACTAAACCAGGTCTAAACCAGGTCTAAACCAGGACTAAACAAGGTCTAAACCAGGTCTAAACCAGGACTAAACCAGGTCTAAACCAGGTCTAAACCAGGTCTAAACCAGGAATAAACCAGGTCTAAACCAGGTCTAAACCAGGACTAAACCAGGTCTAAACCAGGTCTAAACCAGGTCTAAACCAGGACAAAACCAGGACTAAACCAGGTCTAAACTAGGTCTAAACTAGGTCTAAACCAGGACTAAACAAGGTCTAAACCAGGACTAAACCAGGTCTAAACCAGGACTAAACCAGGTCTAAACCAGGTCTAAACCAGGACTAAACCAGGACTAAACCAGGTCTAAACCAGGTCTAAACCAGGTCTAAACAAGGTCTAAACCAGGACAAAACCAGGACTAAACTAGGTCTAAACTAGGTCTAAACTAGGTCTAAACCAGGTCTAAACTAGGTCTAAACCAGGTCTAAACTAGGTCTAAACCAGGTCTAAACAAGGTCTAAACTAGATCTAAACCAGGTCTAATCCTGGTCCAAAGCAGGACTAAAGCAGGTCTTTGCCATACCTATCTTGCTGTAGGTGTTGTTTGGCGCCCGGTGCAGCAGGGGGCGACACGGGCTTCTGAGAGGTTTGTCGTAGGCTCCACAGACTCGAGAGTCCGGGAACAGTTCACACGAGAAGAACCCAGAGCCGAGGTCCAACAGGTCCACCACAGAACAGAGAGGCTCCGAGTCACAGCCTGATACCAGAGCAAGACCGGGACTAAACCAGACTGAACCAGAATGAACAAGACTGAACCAGCCTAGACTTACGAGAGAGGCAGGAGAGCAAGGCCTGCTGGGAGTTGTAGTTCTTCCTGTTGAACCAGAAAGTGAGACTGGGCTGTTTCTTCTCTGGATCAACGGCCACGTCTTCCTCCGACAGAACCCTGTACTTCACCAGGACAGAGGGGTCTACGGCAGGACCAGACTCTGGACTGGGGCAAGTTCCAGATCCCAACAAGTCTGGCATCGGATCTGAAAATGGATCAAGAATAAATTATGAAACCACAATGTTTTAATGGGTCTAAACCAGGTCTAAACCTGGTCTAAACCAGGACTAAACCTGGTCTAAACCGGGTCTAAACCTGGTCTAAACCAGTAATAAATCTGGGTGACTTACTGTTGTTGATGTGGACGGCGCTGAAATTGACGAGCGACACTTGGTAACCCTTCTGTTCTTTGGTCAGATTTGCGTCAGAGGAACCTGAGGATCAAGAATAATCAGGTTCTGTCTAAATGAATGTTTTTCTGTTCAGATGAACACAGGTGAGACACAGGTGAACACAGGTAAACACACGTGAGACAAAGGTGAGACACAGATGAACACAGATGAACACAGGTGAACAGAGGCGAGACACAGGTGGACAGAGGCGAGACACAGGTGAGACACAGGTGAGCACAGGTGGACAGAGGCGAGACACAGGTGAGACACAGGTGAGACACGTAAGACACACTTGAGACACAGGTGGACAGAGGCGAGACACAGGTGAGACACACGTGAGACACAGATAAACACAGGTGAACAGAGGCAAGACACAGGTGAACACAGATGAACACAGGTGAACAGAGGCGAGACACAGGTGAACACAGATAAACACAGGTGAACAGAGGCGAGACACAGGTGAACACAGATGAACACAGGTGAACACAGGTGAACAGAGGCGAGACACAGGTGAGACACAGGTGAACACAGGTGAGACACAGGTGAGACACAGGTGAACACAGGTAAACACACGTGAGACAAAGGTGAGACACAGATGAACACAGATGAAGACAGGTGAACAGAGGTGAGACACAGGTGAACACAGATGAACACAGATGAACACAGGTAAACACAGGTGAACACAGGTGAACAGAGGCGAGACACAGGTGAACACAGGTGAGACACAGGTGAGACACAGGTGAACACAGGTAAACACATGTGAGACAAAGGTGAGACACAGGTGAACACAGGTAAACACACGTAAGACAAAGGTGAGACACAGATGAACACAGGTGAACTCAGGTGAACAGAGGCGAGACACAGGTGAACACAGGTGAGACACAGGTGAACACAGGTAAACACACGTGAGACAAAGGTGAGACACAGATGAACACAGGTGAACTCAGGTGAACAGAGGCGAGACACAGGTGAACACAGATAAACACAGGTGAACAGAGGCGAGACACAGGTGAACACAGATGAACACAGGTGAACACAGGTGAACAGAGGCGAGACACAGGTGAGACACAGGTGAACACAGGTGAGACACAGGTGAGACACAGGTAAACACACGTGAGACAAAGGTGAGACACAGATGAACACAGATGAACACAGGTGAACAGAGGCGAGACACAGGTGAACACAGATGAACACAGGTAAACACAGGTGAACACAGGTGAACAGAGGCGAGACACAGGTGAACACACGTGAGACAAAGGTGAGACACAGATGAACACAGATGAACACAGGTGATTACAGGTGGACAGAGGCGAGACAAAGGCGAGACACATGTGAGACAAAGGTGGACAGAGGTGAACACAGGTGAGACACAGGTGAACAGAGGTGGACAGAGGCGAGACACAGGTGAGACACACGTGAGACACAGGTGAACACAGGTGGACAGAGGCGAGACACAGGCAAGACACAGGTGAACACAGGTGAACACAGGTGGACAGAGGCGAGACACAGGCGAGACACACGTGAGACACACGTGAGATACAGGTGAACACAGGTGGACACAGGTGGACACAGGTGGACAGAGGCGAGGCACAGGCGAGACACACGTGAGACACAGGTGAACACAGGTGGACACAGGTGGACAGAGGCGAGACACAGGTGAACACAGGTGGACAGAGGCAAGACACACGTGAGACACAGGTGACCACACGTGGACACAGGTGACCACATGTGGACACAGGTGAACACAGGTTGACACAGGTGGACAGAGGCGAGACACAGGCGAGACACACGTGAGACACAGGTGAACACAGGTGGACAGAGTTGGACAGAGGCAAGACACAGGTGAACACAGATGAACACACACTAGCACACACACACACACACTAGCACGCACACTAGCACACACACACACACACTAGCACACACACACACACACACTAGTACACACACGCACACTAGCACACACACTTGCACACACACTAGCACACACGCACACACGCACACACACACACACACACCAGCACACACACGCACACTAGCACACACACACACTAGCACACACACACACACACACACTAGCACACTAGCACACACACTAGCACACACACACGCACACTAGCACACACACACACACACACACACACACAGCACACACACACACACACGCACACTAGCACACACACGCACACTAGCACACACACTAGCACACAGACACACACTAGCACACACACATACACACACACACACACACACACACACACACTAGCACACACACGCACACACACTAGCACACAAACGCACACACACTAGCACACACCCGCACACTAGCACACACACACACACTAGCACACACACACACACTAGCACACACACGCACACTAGCACACACACTAGCACACACACACGCACACTAGCATAGGCGAGACACAGGTGAGACACACAAGAGACACAGGTGAACACAGGTGGACAGAGGCGAGACACAGGCGAGACACAGGTGAGACACAGGTGGACAGAGGCGAGACAAAGGCGAGACACAGGTGAGACAAAGGTGGACAGAGGCGAGACACAGGGTAGACACACGTGAGACACAGGTGAACACAGGTGGACAGAGTTGGACAGAGGCGAGACACAGGCAAGACACAGGCAAGACACAGGTGAACACAGGTGAACACAGGTGGACACAGGTGGACAGAGTTGGACAGAGGCGAGACACAGGTGAGACACACGTGAGACACAGGTGATTACAGGTGGACAGAGGCGAGACAAAGGCGAGACACAGGTGAGACACAGGTGGAAAGAGGTGAACACAGGTGAGACACAGGTGAACAGAGGTGGCAAGAGGTGGACAGAGGCGAGACACAAGCGACACACAGGTGAGACACACGTGAGACACAGGTGAACACAGGTGGACAGAGTTGGACAGAGGCGAGACACAGGCAAGACACACGTGAGACACACGTGAGACACAGGTGAACACAGGTAGACACAGGTGGACAGAGGCGAGACACAGGCGAGACACACGTGAGAGACACGTGAGACACAGGTGAACACAGGTGCACACAGGTGGACAGAGGCGAGACACAGGTGAGACACACGTGAGACCCAGGTGATTACAGGTGGACAGAGGCGAGACAAACGCGAGACACAGGTGAGACACAGGTGGAAAGAGGTGAACACAGGTGAACAGAGGTGGCAAGAGGTGGACAGAGGCGAGACACAGGCGACACACAGGCGAGACACACGTGAGACACAGGTGGACACAGGTGAACACAGGTGGACAGAGGCAAGACACAGGCGAGACACACGTGAGACACAGGTGAACACAGGTGAACACAGGTGGACACAGGTGAACACAGGTGAACACAGGTGAACACAGGTGGACAGAGGCGGGACACAGGTGGACAGAGGCGGGACACAGGCGAGACACAGGTGAACAGAGGCAAGACACAGGCGAGACACAAATGAACACAGGTGAACACATGTGGACAGAGGCGAGACACAGGAAAGACACACGTGAGACACAGGTGGACAGAGGCGAGACACAGGCGAGACACACGTGAGACACAGGTGAACAGAGGCGAGACACAGGTGAACACAGGTGGACACAGGTGGACAGATGCGAGACACAGGCGAGACACAGGTGAGACACAGGTGAGACACAGGTGAACACAGGTGACCACAGGTGGACACAGGTGAACACAGGTGGACAGAGGCGAGACACAGGCGAGACACGCACACACACTAGCACACACACAAGCACACTAGCACACTAGCACACACACTAGCACACACACACGCACACTAGCACACACACACACACACACACACACACACATACACACTAGCACACACACACACACACCAGCACACACACGCACACTAGCACACACATGAACACTAGCACACACACTAGCACACACACACACACTAGCACACACACACACACACTAGCACACACACACACACACACACACACACTAGTACACACACGCACACACTCTAGCACACACACGCACACTAGCACACAAACGCACACACACACACACACTAGCACACACACTAGCACACACACTAGCACACACACACACACAGACACTAGCACACACACGCACACTAGCACACACACTAGCACACACACGCACACACTAGCACACACACTAGCACACACACACACACAGACACTAGCACACACACACACACACTAGCACACACACGCACACACACACACTAGCACACAAACGCACACACACTAGCACACACCCGCACACTAGCACACACACTAGCACACACACAAGCACACACACACACACTAGCACACACACACACACTAGCACACGCACACTAGCACACACACGCACACTAGCACACACACACACACACTAGCACACACACACACACACACACACACTAGCACACACACGCACACTAGCACACACACTTGCAGACACACGCACACTAGCACACACGCACACACACTAGCACACACACGCACACTAGCACACACACTTGCACACACGCACACACACTAGCACACACACGCACACTAGCACACACACTTGCACACACACACACTAGCACACACACTTGCACACACACGCACACACACTAGCACACACACGCACACTAGCACACACACTAGCACACACACACACACTTGCACACACACGCACACTAGCACACACACTAGCACACACATGCACACTAGCACACACACTAGCACACACATGCACACTAGCACACACACTTGCACACACACACTAGCACACACACGCACACTAGCACACACGCACAAGGTCTCGCTCTCCCTCTCTGCCGTGCGCGTGCTACACGATTTGAAAAACTCTCGCATGCGCTCTTGGTCGCTCGCTCTAGATTCCAGTAGATCTGGAACTAATTTGCGGGCATCAGGGAGCCGCTATCAATATAAGACTCCCGCAACTTCCGGGAGACTTGGGATGTCTGGACACAGGTGAACACAGGTGGACAGAGGTGAACACAGGTGAGAGACAAATGAGACTCACTGAAGGTAAAGCGCTGTCCTCCAAATTCAAACAGGAAGTTGCCTTGTCTCTCGTTGTAGATAAGCCCCACCCCACACTCACGATTGGCTGCTCCTCGACCAATCACGTCCCAGTCCTGGTCCGAGCACATCAGGACCGGAGGAGCACTTAAGTAACCACACATGATGGACCCTGAAAAAGGGAAAACCAGGATTAAAGCAGGTCTAAAGCATTCCTAAACCAGGTCTAAAGCAGGTCTAAAGCAGGACTAAACCAGGTCTAAAGCAGGTCTAAAGCAGCCTGTACCTGAGTTGATTTTGTTCTGGTTCAGAACGAAGCCCTCGCAGCAGGGGTCTCTTCTGCACGTGCTCAGACAGAAGCGCTGGACGTCGGGCAGAGAGCTCTGATTGGATGAAAACACCTGCGTCCTGTACACACCTGACTCCGCCTTCTTTAGGACCGGCCCACCTGAGGTCGAGTACTGGGCTTTACCCATCCTTAGTCCGGATCCAGATGAGTACTGGTCCCCTGAAAGAACCAAGACTCAGACCAGGTGCGGAACTGGATTTATTTAAATGAACGTAGGAGGTTACCTTTCTTCCTGTACACCTGTAGGTCTGAAGCCCCACTCCTCAACTTTACAGAGCAATGAAGCGACTGGAAGAGCTCCGCCTCTGGATTACCCAGAAACCCTTTGATCTGGAAAGAAAACATCACAAACCATTAACCACTAAAACAGTATTAAAACTATTAGTCAAGCGAAATAGTGACAACATGTGGGTGTGGTTTACCTGAGGAGGTGGGCGGGACTTACCTGAGGGGAGCTGTTGCAAAGGGTGTTCTCTGAGGCGGTGCTGTAGAGCTCACACTGGGTCTGTCCAGAGAACAGTGCCACATGGTGACAGGAGGAGTCCACTGCACACTCTGTACACAACACAGCTGTTAGGAGGAGAAGACGAGAGCAGCTCCAACAGAGAATAAAGCAGGAGCAGTTCCAACGGAGACTAAAGCAGGAGCAGTTCCAACGGAGACTAAAGCAGGAGCAGTTCCAACGGAGACTAAAGCAGGAGCAGTTCCTACGGAGACTAAAGCAGGAGCAGTTCCAACGGAGACTAAAGCAGGAGCAGTTCCAACGGAGACTAAAGCAGGAGCAGTTCCTACGGAGACTAAAGCAGGAGCGGCTCCAACGGAGAATAAAGCAGGAGCGGCTCCAACGGAGAATAAAGCAGGAGCGGCTCCAACGGAGAATAAAGCAGGAGCAGTTCCAACGGAGACTACAGCAGGAGCAGTTCCAACGGAGACTACAGCAGGAGCAGCTCCAACGGAGACTAAAGCAGGAGCAGTTCGAACGGAGACTAAAGCAGGAGCAGTTCCGACGGAGACTAAAGCAGGAGCAGTTCCGACGGAGACTAAAGCAGGAGCAGTTCCGACGGAGACTAAAGCAGGAGCAGTTCCTACGGAGACTAAAGCAGGAGCAGTTCCGACGGAGACTAAAGCAGGAGCAGCTCCGACGGAGACTAAAGCAGGAGCAGTTCCAACGGAGACTAAAGCAGGAGCAGTTCCAACGGAGAATAAAGCAGGAGCGCCTCCAACGGAGACTAAAGCAGGAGCAGTTCCTACGGAGAATAAAGCAGGAGCAGCTCCAACGGAGACTAAAGCAGGAGCAGCTCCAACGGAGACTAAAGCAGGAGCAGTTCCTATGGAGAATAAAGCAGGAGCGGCTCCAACGGAGACTAAAGCAGGAGCGGTTCCTACGTAGAATAAAGCAGGAGCGGCTCCAACGGAGACTAAAGCAGGAGCAGCTCCAACGGAGACTAAAGCAGGAGCAGTTCCTACGGAGAATAAAGCAGGAGCGGTTCCTACGTAGAATAAAGCAGGAGCAGCTCCAACGGAGACTAAAGCAGGAGCAGTTCCAACGGAGACTAAAGCAGGAGCAGTTCCTACGGAGACTAAAGCAGGAGCAGTTCCTACGGAGAATAAAGCAGGAGCGGCTCCAACGGAGACTAAAGCAGGAGCAGCTCCAACGGAGACTAAAGCAGGAGCAGTTCCTACGGAGAATAAAGCAGGAGCGGCTCCAACGGAGACTAAAGCAGGAGCAGTTCCTACGGAGACTAAAGCAGGAGCAGTTCCTACGGAGACTAAAGCAGGAGCAGTTCCAACGGAGACTAAAGCAGGAGCAGCTCCGACGGAGACTAAAGCAGGAGCAGTTCCTACGGAGACTAAAGCAGGAGCAGTTCCAACGGAGACTAAAGCAGGAGCAGCTCCGACGGAGACTAAAGCAGGAGCAGTTCCTACGGAGAATAAAGCAGGAGCAGTTCCGGCGGAGACTAAAGCAGGAGCAGTTCCTACGGAGACTAAAGCAGGAGCAGTTCCGACGGAGACTAAAGCAGGAGCAGTTCCTACGGAGACTAAAGCAGGAGCAGTTCCGACGGAGACTAAAGCAGGAGCAGTTCCGACGGAGACTAAAGCAGGAGCAGTTCCGACGTAGACTAAAGCAGGAGCAGTTCCGACGGAGACTAAAGCAGGAGCAGTTCCGACGGAGACTAAAGCAGGAGCAGTTCCGACGTAGACTAAAGTAGGAGCAGTTCCTACGGAGACTAAAGCAGGAGCAGTTCCAACGGAGAATAAAGCAGGAGCAGTTCCTACGGAGACTAAAGCAGGAGCAGTTCCAACGGAGACTAAAGCAGGAGCAGTTCCTACGAAGACTAAAGCAGGAGCAGTTCCAACGGAGACTAAAGCAGGAGCAGTTCCAACGGAGACTAAAGCAGGAGCAGTTCCAACGGAGACTAAAGCAGGAGCAGTTCCTACGGAGACTAAATCAGGAGCAGTTCCTACGGAGACTAAAGCAGGAGCAGTTCCAACGGAGAATAAAGCAGGAGCAGTTCCAACGGAGAATAAAGCAGGAGCAGTTCCTACGGAGACTAAAGCAGGAGCAGTTCCAACGGAGAATAAAGCAGGAGCAGTAGTGTGATCTGAGGGAGGGTTACCTTTGAGGCAGGTCTTGAGGTCTGAGGAGACGGCTCTGAGGATCTGAGAGTCCTCGGCTCCAGAGACGACCTCCGAGAACGGGACAAACTTAAAGCTGCTCATAACTGCACAGAGAGAAGAGTCTGATCTGAACCAGGTCTAAACCAGGACTAAACCAGGACTAAACCAGGTCTAAACCAGGTCTAAACCAGGACTAAACCATGTCTAAACCAGGTCTAAACCAGGTCTGAACCAGGTCTGAACCAGGTCTGAACCAGGACTAAACCAGGACTAAACCAGGTCTTAACCCGGTCTAAACCAGGTCTAAACCAGGACTAAACCAGGTCTAAACCAGGTCCAAAGCAGGTTGAAAATGGTCTGATGTCAGGATTCATGTTTGTTAAAGTAGTCTGTCTGTTTTTGTTTGTGATGTTATGGTTCTTTTAAGGATCTTCGTTGGTTTCATTATTTATTCTGATTTCTAGTTTGGATTATGTTTCTGATTGTTGTTTTAGCTTGTATTAGAGTTCCCTGTCAAAAGCTACACTCGATGCTGCGTAGCATTACGCTATGGGGAACATTCTTTGTGTGACCGGTTGTGAAGCACGTGTGTCAAACACGCCAAGAATTGGCTTATAATACCTCTGTTGGTGACGCAGCTCATCAGTGGCAGCTGTGTGATTGCGCGCACCTGAACAGAGGGTATAATAACACGTGACGCGGGAGCGTCTTCAGGTTTCTTTGTCTTCAGATCGCATTGTGTGAAGTGTGAGCAAACCTTTCTCTGTGCCAGTACGAATATATATAAAATAATAAATACAAAAGTATCATGGCTGGGTTCAGAAAGAAATGTGTTCCTCCTTGCCAGAGGCACATTGCTGACGATGATCAGCATGAATTTTGTTTTGAGTGTTTGGGGAAGAACACGCGCCCTCGGACTTTCTGGGGAGTGTGAGCACTGTGATCTTTTGCCTGCCAAGATCCTACGTGCCCGGCTCGCTTTCTTTGCAGAGGAGCGAGCCGCCTCCCACTCCGGTCGTGGGGTTCGCGTGTTGATCTGGCTGAGGCGCAGGGATCAGATAGTCTTATGTCCTCGTGCTCTCACCAGATGAGGCAGACACCGGCTCTGTGCTCGGGCGGGCGCGCCACGGCGCTTCCGTGAGCACGCCGATGAAGCCTCATCCCTGGCTTCTGGGGCGCCGCAGCCTCGAGCGCTCTTCCGCTCTGACACGGCGCTTGAGGAGCTGCTCGAGGTGGTTACAAGAGCAGTGGCGAGGCTGAATATTGAGTGGCCTCAGGAGCAGGGCCCCTAAATACTCTAAACTGGATGACAGGTTTCTGTCAGGTGGCCAGGGGAGGGATCACAGCGGCGGTCTCTCCCTTCTTTGGGGACCTCCATGAGGAGCTGGCACGCTCATGGAATAAGCCCTATTCGTCCCGTGTTTTTGTGCCTTCGACGCCGATTTATTCGACTATCGTGGGTGCACAGGTGCGGGTTATGGGTCGATGCCCCAGGTGGAAGAGACGCTGGGCTATCTCTCCCCGGGACATCGCCCTCCTAAGAAAACCTACACTCCCCAACAAGCCATGCCGGTTCACGCCATCACTGGTGGGAAGGCTTTCCAGGCGGCGGGTCAGGCTGGTGCAGCACTGCACACCATGGCGGTTTTGCAGGCATACCAGGCTGAGCTGCTCAAAGATTTGAGCACAGGGGTTCTGTGGACGAGGACGCGTTTTCTGAGCTTACGCCGTGCCACAGACCTCTCTCCGTGCAACTAAGCAGACGGCCCGCGCTATTGGCCGCTCCATGTCTGCTTTGGTTGCGACGGAAAGACATCTGTGGCTTAACCTCATGGGCATCAAAGAGAAGGACCGCGCTTCCTCCTGGATGCACCCATCTCGCCTTCGGTCTTTTTGGCAGCGTGGACTCCGTCGCCACTAAGTTCCGCAAGGCTAAGCGCTACGAGGAGGCGTTTGTGAGGTTCCTTCCTCCCGTGCTCAGCAGCCGGGACCGTCGGCCACCCTGTCCCGGCCAGGTCCAGCCCCTTCCAGAGAAAAGCGGGCTGCCCAGAAGGAGAGTGTGGCGAATCGTGCCCCCTCGTAAGGACTGGAGGCGGATTCTCGCTGCTCAAAGAGAACAGACCTGCGGAATGTTATCTCCGCCAAGAAGCAGAGGCCCTGAAATTGGCGCGCCCATGGCGCGGGGTGTTCTCCCACCGGGTGGGGCGCAACAAAATCCAAGAGAGTCTAAAGACTCCATGTCGACACCCTCAGGAGTCCGCTGTTTTTCTCCGCCGCCACTGGCGTTCGGGAGCAGCAGTCTCCAGCGCAATTGTAAGTGTCGGCCGTCTCCTGCCTTGGCTCAGGACGGCGGATGTCTTACATCCCCAAGAACCGAGGTGACAAAACTACTGCCCCTTTCAGAGAAATTGGCAGCATGGATGCTCCTGCCAAATATCTCCTCGTGGGTAATAAGGACTGTGGCCAAAGGCTACAGACTTCAGTTTGCCAATCGTCCTCCGGCGTTTCAACGGCGTGGTCTCCACTTCCGTGAAACCGAACGAGCCCATGTATTGACACAGGAACTGCAGGTTCTGCTGGACAAAGGGCCATAGAACGTGTTCCCCACCAGACAGACAATCCGGGTTTTACAGCCGATATTTTCTAGTTCGAAAAGATGGGGGCTGCGCCCGATTTTAGACCTTCGCGGGTTAAACCGCTACCTCAAAGCATTAAAATTCAAAATGCTCACAATAAAAATGATTGTGTCCCAGATCCGATTAGGCGACTGGTTTGTCACCATCGATCTAAAGGACGCGCGTATTTTCACATAGAAATCCTGCCACAGCACAGAAAGTTCCTGAGGTTCGCTGGAGCGAAGCGTACCAGTATCGGGTTCTTCCGTTCGGCCTGGCCTTGTCACCCGGACATATACAAAATGCATGGATGCAGCCTTGGCTCCTTTGCGACTCCAGGGCATCCGCATTTTGAATTACATAGACGACTGGCTGATATTAGCTCAGTCTCAGGAGCTAGTGCTTCGACATCGGGACGTCGTCCTAGCTCATCTCGACTCTCTAGGCTTGAGACTCAACGCCGAGAAGAGCGTTCTCGGCCGCTCAGAGGACAACATATCTAGGGGTTGTTTGGGACTCAACCGAGATGCAGGCACATCTGTCTCCTGCACGTGTCGGGTCCATTCTAACTACCCTGAAAGCTATCAGGCTAGGCCAGGAAGTGGCTGTGCACTTCATTCAAGAATATTGGGTCTCATGGCATCTGCATCCACGGTAATTCCTTTGGGCCTTCTGCACATGAGACCGTTTCAGCTGTGGCTCAGAGCCAGGGGGTTTCATCCAAGGGCCAACCCCCTGAAGCAAATAAGGGTTACGCGCCGAGGGCTTCGTACCCTATCTATGTGGTTCAGACCCCAGTTTCTCACTTTGGGTCCCACCCTAGGTCCATGTTGTCGCCGCATGATGCTAACGACAGATGCATCCTCACGGGCTGGGGCGCGGTCTTAGATGGCCGTCCAGCCCAAGGGATATGGAGAGGCCATCTTCTCGCATGGCACATCAATTGCCTCGAGATGAAGGCTGTATTTCTGGCCCTGAAATACTTCCTCCAGCAGCTAAGGGGCTACCATGTCCTAGTACAAGTAGACAGCACAGCGGTGGTCTCTTACATAAATCGTCAGGGCGGACTGCGTTCGTGCCGCTTGAACAAGCTAGCGCAGCAGGTGCTGCTTTGGGCTCAGGACAAGTTCCTGTCCCTCAGGGCGATTTATATCCCCGGGCGCATGAATGTGGGAGCAGATTTATTGTCCAGACAGGCTGTGACACATGGGGAGTGGAAACTCCACCCGAGGTAGTGAGCCAAATCTGGGAAAGATTTTACGAAGCAGAGGTGGACCTCTTTGCTTCACAGCAGACACAATGTCCCCTCTACTTCTCTCTGACTCCTCCAGCTCCTGGGTCTGGACGCAATGGCCCATGTGTGGCCCAGACTGCGCCTTTATGCATTTCCCCCGGTGGCTCTGCTCCCGGGAGTCCTGGCGAAGGTCCGTCAGCACGGGTTGCGCCTCTTACTAGTAGCGCCCGTTGGCCAACCAGAGTGTGGTTCTCAGACCTAATATCTCTCCTCGGCGGCTCGCCATGGGCGATTCCGACCAGGAGGATCTCCTTTCTCAGGCACAGGGGACAGTGTTTCATCCCGCCCGAGCTCTGGAACCTTTACGTCTGGCCCCTGAGGGGACCACTTAAGAGATGTCGGGCTCCCAGCCCCTGTTGTAGAGACTATTTTGAGCGCTAGGTCTCCCTCTACTAGGAGAGCCTATGCCTGCAGATGGCGTGTCTTTGATGCCTGGCGTGCTACACATCATGCAGACCCAGTCCACTGCCAGATTGTTTCAGTGCTGGAGTTTTTGCAGGACAAACTGTCCTCGGGCACTAATCCTAGCACACTCAGGGTTTTCGTGGCCGCCATTTCGGCTTGCCACGCCCTGATTGACGGGGTCTCGATAGGGAGACATCCTCTAGTTGCCCGCTTCATTCGAGGTGCCAAGCGGTTGAGACCCCAAACTAGAGCTAGAGTTCCTTCCTGGGACCTAGCTATAGTGCTGGAGGGCTTAGTAAGCACTCCCTTTGAACCACTGGAGTCAGCGTCTGTTAAATTTCTGGAAATGGTTCTTCTGGCGGCCATTACCACTCTCAAGAGGGTTGGAGATTTGCAGGCTCTGTCAGTTTCGCCCTCCTGCCTAGACTTTGCTCCTGGGCTGGTCAAAGCCATTTTGCATCCTCACCCTAACTATCTTCCAAAAGTTCCATTCTCGACCTTAAATCCGGTCGTTCTTGAAGCCTTCTGTCCTCCGCCATTTACAACACCGGAGCAGGAGAGACTTCACTTACTGTGTCCAGTACGTGCCCTCCAGACTTATGTCCACACTAGCCAGTGGCGTAAGTCCGAACAGCTGTTTATATATGCTACGGGGCTGCAAGCTGGGGTTGCAGCTACCAGACAAACTATATCACGTTGGGTGAGGGATGCCATTGCCCTGGCCTATGGCGTGCGCGGTCAAACTTCGCCCATAGGTGTGAGGGCTCATTCTACTAGAGGGTTGCAGCTTCAACAGCTCTAGCAAAGGTGCCCTCTGCAGCAAGTTTGTGATGCGGCAGGCTGGTCCTCTCCGCACACATTCATCAGATTCTATAGCT
The DNA here is from genome assembly GCA_024416835.2 of Perccottus glenii. Lineage (NCBI taxonomy): Eukaryota > Metazoa > Chordata > Actinopteri > Gobiiformes > Odontobutidae > Perccottus > Perccottus glenii. Next base: position 455,944 of record CM044551.2, on the reverse strand, counting down.
TGGATGTTCATGCTACTGTGGGCTCGCATGTCCTTGAGTCATCATCCCAAAATTGTGTTTGAGACCTCTTTTGTGTTTGTGCACACTTCACAACCCGAGGGGTCCAGACACTTACAGTCTTGGCGGCGTTGGTATTCTCGTTCCCCATAGCGTAATGCTACGCAGCATCGAGTGTAGCTTTTGACAGGGAACGTCTCGGGTTACTTGACTGTAACCCTGTTCCCTTAAAAGCGGAACGAGATGCTGCGCTGCAATGCCGCACTGGGCGTGTCCGGGCGCTCTTCAGACAAAGTTGACCTGAAGATGCTCCCGCGTCATGTGTTATTATACCCTCTGTTCAGGTGCGCGCAATCACACAGCTGCCACTGATGAGCTGCGTCACCAACAGAGGTATTATAAGCCAATTCTTGGCGTGTTTGACACACGTGCTTCACAACCGGTCACACAAAGAATGTTCCCCATAGCGTAATGCTACGCAGCATCTCGTTCCCGCTTTTTAAGGGAACAGGGTTACAGTCAAGTAACCCGAGACGTTTTGGTTTTATTTGTGAAATGTCTTGACCCTGTCTGTGTATGTTTATTGACTTCCTGCCTTGTGTCTTTCCCTCCTGTGTGATTGCATGCTCCGCCCTGATGTGTTTCACCTGTCCCTCGTTGTGTGTCTTTATAACCTGTGTGTTTTCCCCTGCTCCTTGCCAGGTCGTCGTCTCCCTACCCGTGAGTCTGTTTTGTGTTTCCCAGTGTCTTATCTATCGTAGTCTGTGTTTTCTGTGGAGGTTCTATTGTTTTCCTTAGTCTGGTTTTTGCTTGTATCAAATTCCTGGATTATTCTGCTCGGACTCTAGCCTTGGTTTTTCCCTGTTCCTTGGACTTTATTTTGTACCTGATGAACCTAATAAACCTTATTTTAGCTCTTTGCCTGTGTCTGGGGGTTTGCGATGGAGTCTTCCGGTTCCTGGGACTTTGGCCATAACATCTGAAGTACTTTGACTCACCTGTGCACTCTTTGTCGGTCAGAGCTGTCACACTGTTGGTCCACTGAAGCTCCGCCCCCTTGTTGTCAACACACCTCCAGGTCCCAGACATGAAGTCAGGCTGAGCAGGAAGGAAGTCACCTGACTCTGAGCACCTCAGGCCCCGCCTCTGGCACTCAGTCACACCTGAAACAGAAACCACAAGGTTAGACCAGGACTAGACCAGGACTAAACCAGGTCTAAACCAGGTCTAAACCAGGTCTAAACCAGGTCTAAACTAGGTCAAAACCAGAATTAAACTGGGTCTAAACCGGGACTAAATCGGGACTAGACCAGGACTAAACCAGGTCTACCCAGGTCTAAAACAGGTCTAAACCAGGACTAAACCAGGACTAAACCAGGACTAAACCAGGTCTAAACCAGGTCTAAACCAGGTATAAACCAGGTCTAAACCAGGACTAAACCAGGACTAAACCGGGTCTAAACCAGGTCTAAACCAGGTCTAAACCAGGTCTAAACCAGGACTAAACCAGGACTAAACCGGGTCTAAACCAGGACTAAACCAGGACAAAACCAGGTCTAAACCAGGTCTAAACCAGGACTAAACCAGGACTAAACCAGGTCTAAACCAGGTCTAAACCAGGTCTAAACCAGGACAAAACCAGGTCTAAACCAGGTCTAAACCAGGTCTAAACCAGGACTAAACCAGGAATAAACCAGGTCTAAACCAAGTCTAAACCAGGTCTAAACCAGGACTAAACCGGGACTAAACCAGGTCTAAACCAGGACTAAACCAGGACTAAACCAGGACTAAACCATGACAAAACCGGGTCTAAACCAGGACTAAACCGGGTCTAAACCGGGTCTAAACCAGGACTAAACCAGGTCTAAACCAGGTCTAAACCAGGACTAAACCAGGACTAAACCAGGTCTAAACCAGGTCTAAACCAGGTCTAAACCGGGTCTAAACCGGGACTAAACCGGGACTAAACCAGGTCTAAACCAGGTTTAAACCATGACTAAACCGGGTCTAAACCGGGTCTAAACCGGGTCTAAACCGGGACTAAACCGGGACTAAACCAGGTCTAAACCAGGACTAAACCAGGACTAAACCAGGACTAAACCAGGTCTAAACCAGGACTAAACCGGGACTAAACCGGGACTAAACCGTGTTTTAACCAGGTCTAAACCAGGTCTAAACCGGGACTTGACCAGGACTAAACCAGGTCTAAACCCGGACTAAACCAGGACTAAACCAGGACTAAACCAGGTCTAAACCGGGACTAAACCGGGACTAAACCGGGATAAACCAGGTCTAAACCAGGACTAAACCAGGACTAAACCATGACAAAACCGGGTCTAAACCGGGACTAAACCGGGTCTAAACCGGGTCTAAACCGGGACTAAACCAGGTCTAAACCAGGACTAAACCAGGTCTAAACCAGGTCTAAACCAGGTCTAAACCAGGTCTAAACCAGGTCTAAACCAGGACTAAACCAGGTCTAAACCAGGTCTAAACCAGGTCTAAACCAGGTCTAAACCAGGACTAAACCAGGTCTAAACCAGGTCTAAACCCGGTCTAAACCGGGACTAAACCAGGTCTAAACCAGGACTAAACCAGGTCTAAACCAGGTCTAAACCAGGACTAAACCAGGTCTAAACCAGGTCTAAACCCGGTCTAAACCGGGACTAAACCAGGTCTAAACCAGGACTAAACCAGGACTAAACCAGGTCTAAACCAGGTCTAAACCGGGACTAAACCAGGTCTAAACCAGGACTAAACCAGGACTAAACCATGACAAAACCGGGTCTAAACCAGGACTAAACCAGGACTAAACCAGGTCTAAACCAGGTCTAAACCAGGTCTAAACCAGGTCTAAACCGGGACTAGACCGGGTCTAAACCGGGTCTAAACCGGGTCTAAACCAGGTCTAAACCAGGACTAAACCAGGTCTAAACCAGGTCTAAACCGGGACTAAACCAGGTCTAAACCAGGACTAAACTAGGTCTAAACAAGGTCTAAACCAGGTCTAAACCAGGACTAAACCAGGAATAAGCCAGGTCTAAACCAGGTCTAAACCAGGTCTAAACCAGGACTAAACCAGGTCTAAACCAGGTCTAAACCCGGTCTAAACCGGGACTAAACCAGGTCTAAACCAGGACTAAACCAGGTCTAAACCAGGTCTAAACCGGGACTAAACCAGGTCTAAACCAGGACTAAACCAGGTCTAAACCAGGTCTAAACCAGGAATAAGTCAGGACTAAACCAGGTCTAAACCAGGTCTAAACCAGGACTAAACCAGGTCTAAACCAGGTCTAAACCAGGACTAAGCCAGGACTAAACCAGGTCTAAACCAGGTCTAAACCAGGACTAAACCAGGTCTAAACCAGGTCTAAACCCGGTCTAAATCAGGACTAAGCCAGGACTAAACCAGGTCTAAACCAGGTCTAAACCGGGACTAAACCAGGTCTAAACCAGGTCTAAACCAGGACTAAGCCAGGACTAAACCAGGTCTAAACCAGGTCTAAACCCGGTCTAAATCAGGACTAAGCCAGGACTAAACCAGGTCTAAACCAGGTCTAAACCAGGACTAAACCAGGTCTAAACCAGGTCTAAACCAGGACTAAGCCAGGACTAAACCAGGTCTAAACCAGGTCTAAACCAGGACTAAACCAGGTCTAAACCAGGTCTAAACCCGGTCTAAATCAGGACTAAGCCAGGTCTAAACCAGGTCTAAACCAGGTCTAAACCGGGACTAAACCAGGTCTAAACCAGGTCTAAACCAGGACTAAGCCAGGACTAAACCAGGTCTAAACCAGGTCTAAACCCGGTCTAAATCAGGACTAAGCCAGGACTAAACCAGGTCTAAACCAGGTCTAAACCAGGACTAAACCAGGTCTAAACCAGGTCTAAACCAGGACTAAACCAGGTCTAAACCAGGTCTAAACCGGGACTAGACCGGGACTAAACCAGGTCTAAACCAGGTCTAAACCCGGTCTAAACCGGGACTAAGCCAGGACTAAACCAGGACTAAACCAGGTCTAAACCAGGTCTAAACCAGGACTAAACCAGGTCTAAACCAGGTCTAAACCGGGTCTAAACCAGGTCTAAACCAGGTCTAAACCGGGACTAGACCGGGACTAAACCGGAACTAAACCCGGTCTAAACCGGGACTAAACCAGGTCTAAACCAGGACTAAACCGGAACTAAACCAGGTCTAAACCAGGTCTAAACCAGGTCTAAACCAGGACTAAACCAGGTCTAAACCAGGTCTAAACCGTGACTAAACCGTCACTAAACCAGGTCTAAACCAGGTCTAAACCAGGTCTAAACCGGGTCTAAACCGGTCTAAACCAGTGACTAAACCAGGTCTAAACCAGGTCTAAACCGTGACTAAACCGTCACTAAACCAGGTCTAAACCAGGACTAAACCGTGACTAAACCAGGTCTAAACCGTGACTAAACCGTCACTAAACCAGGTCTAAACCAGGTCTAAACCAGGTCTAAACCGGGTCTAAACCGGGTCTAAACCGTGACTAAACCAGGTCTAAACCAGGTCTAAACCGTGACTAAACCGTCACTAAACCAGGTCTAAACCAGGACTAAACCGTGACTAAACCAGGACTAAACCAGGACTAAACCGTGACTAAACCAGGTCTAAACCAGGACTAAACCAGGACTAAACCAGGTCTAAACCAGGTCTAAACCAGGAATAAGTCAGGACTAAACCAGGTCTAAACCAGGTCTAAACCAGGACTAAACCAGGTCTAAACCAGGTCTAAACCAGGACTAAGCCAGGACTAAACCAGGTCTAAACCAGGTCTAAACCAGGACTAAACCAGGTCTAAACCAGGTCTAAACCCGGTCTAAACCGGGACTAAACCAGGTCTAAAAAAGGTCTAAACCAGGTCTAAACCGGGTCTAAACCAGGTCTAAACCAGGTCTAAACCGGGACTAGACCGGGACTAAACCGGAACTAAACCGGGTCTAAACCGTGACTAAACCGTCACTAAACCAGGTCTAAACCAGGTCTAAACCGGGACTAGACCGGGACTAAACCAGGACTAAACCGGAACTAAACCAGGTCTAAACCAGGTCTAAACCAGGTCTAAACCAGGTCTAAACCAGGACTAAACCAGGTCTAAACCAGGTCTAAACCGTGACTAAACCGTCACTAAACCAGGTCTAAACCAGGTCTAAACCAGGTCTAAACCGGGTCTAAACCGGGTCTAAACCGTGACTAAACCAGGTCTAAACCAGGTCTAAACCGTGACTAAACCGTCACTAAACCAGGTCTAAACCAGGTCTAAACCGTGACTAAACCGGGACTAGACCAGGACTAAACCGTCACTAAACCAGGACTAAACCGGGACTAAACCGGGACTAGACCAGGACTAAACCAGGACTAAACCAGGTCTAAACCAGGTCTAAACCAGGTCTAAACCAGGTCTAAACCAGGACTAGACCAGGACTAAACCAGGACTAAACCAGGTCTAAACCAGGTCTAAACCGGGACTAGACCAGGACTAAACCGTGACTAAACCAGGTCTAAACCAGGTCTAAACCGGGACTAGACCAGGACTAAACCAGGTCTAAACCAGGTCTAAACCAGGTCTAAACCGGGACTAGACCAGGACTAAACCAGGTCTAAACCGGGTCTAAACCGGGACTAAACCGTGACTAAACCAGGTCTAAACCAGGTCTAAACCGGGACTAGACCAGGACTAAACCAGGTCTAAACCAGGTCTAAACCAGGTCTAAACCAGGACTAAACCGTGACTAAACCAGGTCCAAACCAGGTCTAAACCGGGACTAGACCAGGACAAAACCGGGACTAAACCAGGTCTAAACCAGGTCTAAACCGGGACTAGACCAGGACTAAACCGGGACAAAACCGGGTCTAAAGCAGGTCTAAAGCAGGACTAAACCAGGTCTAAACCAGGTCTAAACCAGGTCTAAACCAGGTCTAAACCAGGACTAAACCAGGTCTAAACCGGAACTAAGCCAGGTCTAAACCAGGACTAAACCAGGTCTAAACCAGGACTCACATTGACTGACAGATGATGCTCCAGTCTCTGAGGAGCCTCTAGGACATGTAACACAGAAGTCCCGCCCCTCTTGGTCCTGATAGGTTCCTGCAGGACACAGAAGACACTCCCCTTTGTTGGAGTAATTTCCAGCTGCACACGGCCCTGAACCAAAAAAGGGAAACCCAAAAAAATCGATTTTTAAAACACGCTTCTGTGGCTTTGAGGAACACGATGCAAGAGCAAATAAACAATAAATAACAAACACAAAAAAAATGTAGTATAACTAGATGGGTTTGTTCCAACCTTCTGCAGTCGCACACTTTAAGTAATCTCTCAATGCTTTTTATGTTTTACTTTGTGACTTCAGGAATGAAACATGTTTTGATTTTGTGAAGGAAAAGCCCTGAACGACTCACAGCAGCCTTTTCCTGAAGGGTCCAAACTAAAACCCCTGAAACAGCCGAACCTCGCCGACGTCTTGGAAACCAGTCTGAGCTGTGACGCCATAGTCATTTTGCCCAGAATGCCTTGCATTGCTCTGAGAAACGCTGACTCATTCAGAAAAACACCTGAGGAGGAAAATAAAAACGTTTTACCAGAAGATGAGGCGCCACCTGCTGGAAACGATCTGAAGTGAAGAAATTAAAGAGACATTTTAACTCTAGAACTTACACAAATGTCAAAAAATGTATATATGAAATAATAATAATAAGTAAAAGAAACTTTGCAATGACAAAAGCCTTTACGTCTGGTTAAGGCTTAGGTAGAAATTTGCAAAAAATGAAAAAGCTTTAAATTTGCAGAAAATAGCTAAATGAAGATTTAAATACTGTATATCTAAAAAATCTACCATAACTGAATTTGTGTTTGCGCTGAAACATTTAAATATATTCTGCAATAAAATAATGTGACCCTCAAAGACAACTCAGTTTTATTTAAGCTATCTTTAAGCAGACCCCTTTAGAGAAACACAAAAGTCCAGCTCCGTAGCTACAACCCAAAAAGTGACAGAGCCCTTTTTAGGAGTTTTCCACAATATTTTTAAGATTTAAGATGAAAAAAGAATGAAAAGAATAAATTTAAAACAGAAGAGTGTCACCGGTTTTGTGCAGGTCTGGGAGGTCTTCGACCGAGGTCTGATAGGTCCAGGGTCCAGGTCAGGGTCAGTCTCACAGAGTCCTGTTCACACCAAAGTTCGAATGTGGAGCCGCCGCAGATTGAGACGGAGCGACGAGAGAGCGGCAGCTGCAGGACACACAGGGACGTCAACAAATCTGTAAAAACACTTTTGAGCCGAAACAGAGACGTGTGTTTCCGTGGTAACAGCTGTTCGTCTCGTTCGAACAGGACTGAGGAAATGTTTAATCTGATCAGGACGCTGCGACTGAGCACGCTCCAGCTTCTATCTGCTCTTCTGTGGTTGCTTACCAAGCCTCTCTCATGGAACCTCTAAAATGGTTGTTGTGTAAGGGCGCCGCCATACGGTGATTTTACAGCGAAATACAGCGATATACCTCCGTCCACCAGAGGGCAGGCTCCAAAAGCGGAAATATAAGGAGAAACCCAATGGTGACTTTACAAGAGTAAAACTCATGTTTACAGCCTGGTACAAAAGATGGCTCTGGTCTCTAGAGCTAAGTTTTTACTACGTGACAACTCTGTTGGTTTATGCTATCTAAAAACTATTGTTTTACTCTGGAGTAAAAGCCGAAAACCCCGGATGTAACCGACATTTTATTGCCCATTTGTAATGACAATATCAGTGAATAGGGACCAATGGGCGCATATCATCCATATTTATTTACAATCTATGTTCCTTACAAAGCCAACTTGTAATGAATGTTTACAACGGCGGGAGAAAATATTGGTAAAATTATCTGTGTACAAAACAAAAGTCCCCTTTTAAGTTTCTGAATTAAAAATAAAATCTTAAAAAAGTCAAAAACGTATGGTGTATGTACGTATGGACGCTACAAAGAACCGTACAAAACACAAAAATAAATAATTAGCAAAAAGTGAAATTAAATTACAAAATTGAGAAGCACAAAAAAATAATAATCACTAAAAGCAAAAATAATTAATGAAAGGAAGATTTGTTCTGAACAATCACAATCCACCGCTGAGCTCATACCTTTTACGGTAATACAACTGCCGTTTTGTGTTTTCCAATTTATTTTTGTTTTTTGTTATTTTTGTTATTTTTGTTATTTTAGTTGTTTTTGTTATTTTTGTTATTTTTGTTATTTTAGTTGTTTTTTGTTTTTTGTTCTTGTGTTTCATGATCTGTCTGAGGCTCGCTGTTCGTGAAGTGTCATGACGTCCACCCCAGCACTGACCTGAACAGAACAGAGCCCCCTGCTGGTCATGTCGTTCAACAGTCTGGACCCGATAGAACCGACCCTGGAGCAGGACTGGACCCAGGACCAGGTCTGGGACAGGGTCTGGGTCTGGAGCGGCTGCAGAGTCAACCGAGGGGGCGGGGCCTGAGAGGAGCCGGAGACAGAGGTTTACTTTAGAGACGTTTTAGAAACGGCAGCCATTTTTGACTGAGTGATTCTGGGTTTTGTAGTCCGTACATCCTCACACTGCGGACCGGAGGAAGTGGTGATGTCAGAGCCCTTCAGCCAATCAGAGAGCAGCGTCTGAGTGCGAGCTCTCTGACAATGAGTCGGACCTGTGTTTGGTGAAAGAGACAGAGTTAGTCCAGACTTAGACCAGGTCCAGACTTAGACCAGGTCCAGACTTAGACCAGGTCCAGACTCACGGAGGTCAGAGTGTGTTCTCACATTTAGGTGCTCTCCTGTTGGTCAGAGTCCCGGGGAGGAAGAGTCCGTCCTCGCCAACGCACCAGCACTGACCTGAGCGGGACACAGAGACACAGTGTATATTAAAGGCTGTGTTTACCTGCAGGACTGGGTCTGGTTCAGTCTGGTCTGGGTCTGGACTGGGACAGACCTGTGCTGAGATGGCACTGGGTGGGGATCCAGTTCCCGTTGGAGTCACACTGAGGACTGAACGTCTGAAGGATCTGTTTCTCTGGAGCCACCAGCTGCTGATACACTGTTAAAAATGTTTTTTTTTTTAAAGACATTGCTGTTTAGTTCTGGTCTAGTCCTGGTCTAGTCCTGGTCTAGTCCTGGTCTGAACTCACCAGAGACAGCAGCCAGTCTCAGAGCAGCGTTGGAACGGCTCAGAAGCCTGTTGTTTATCAGCGGTGTCTCTGATTGGCCGAGCTCTTCTGAAGTGAAGCGCAGGGCTTTAGCCAATAGGAAGCCATATCCCAAAGGGAAGCGGGAGGAGTTAGAGAGCGACACCAGTGACATCACTTCCTGTTTAAAGGCTGTGACCTCGGCCAAAACCACGGAGCAGCGACCTTTAAAACCACATTCAGAACAGGTTTATGTTGGATTTGAACAGGTTTAAGTCGGACTTAAAAAGGTTTTTATTTTTCTAAAGCTGGTAGTTGTCACCTGGAGACGGCTGGGGCTTCTCTGTGGCTCTCAGACCTGGAACCAAGCATAAAGTCAATATGTCACAGGTTTCATCTTGGCCTTTTTCCACTGAATCTGGTCATGATTAAAGTTAAACCTGGTTCTTACAGGAGGTGGCGCTCTCGGCTGTGGTCCGACCCTCTTCGTCGACGCAGAAACACTTGGCTCCCAAACATTGCAGCGCCAAGAAGCGCCCGTCCTCTGAGCATGCTGGGATATGTAGTTCAGCACCGGCCGACAGCGCCCCCTTCAGCCTCAGGGCTGCGCTCCTCTGGGACTCACATTTGGACGGACACCGAGGTCTTCCTCTGGTCCGGGTCCGTTCCAGCTCCCGGCCCTCAGAGTCCACGCACCAACAGACCTCGCCCCGGCACTGGACCGGACTGAACCCACCGCTCGCCGTGCAGCTCGGGACAAAGACCGGGTCTGAGGGGGTCTGAGGGAAGTCTGAGCAGGACTGGACCAGAGGAGTCAGGGCCTGAGGAGAAACAGGTTTTATCTGGTTTTGATCACGTTTTATCTGGTTTTGAACAAGTTTTAGCTCTCACACCTGTGTGACCCTCTCGTCACGGCTCAGTCCCCTCAGTATGTTCTGGAGAGCGCTGAGGAACCCTGGATCTTCTAGAGCTTTACTGATGGACTGGACCAGGTCTTGGTGGGTCTGGATAAGTCGGTCTTCGGCCCTGATCCAGTCCAGACCCTTTGGTCCTAATGCGCCGGTGAAGTTCAGACCCGCCGTGTTCTTCAGGAACCTCCCTCCAAACAGGTTCTCCTGGAAGCGCTGCGGCAAAGCCCTGCCCAGAGCCTCCAGAGCCCCGCCCACAGACGGGAACAGGCCGTCCAAGACCTGGACCAGCCGGTTCAGGACAAACTCAGACCGGGTCTGGACCGGGAGCAGGTCTGAGAGGGTCTGAAGAAGGGGGCGGAGCTGGGAGCAGGAGGCGGGGCCAGGGGCGACAGAGGAGAGAGGAGGAGGAGACTGGCCGAAGAACAGACGGTGGAGGGACAGGCGACGCAGGGACGGACAGTCAGAGACAGGACCTGAGGAAAGACAGGAAAAACCAGGTCAGAACCAGGTAAACAAGATCAGAACCATGTTCAAATCCAACTAAAACCTATTTGAATCCAACTAAAACTTGTTCAGATCCCTCTAAATCCCAAATCTTCCTAAAACCCACCACATTTTGGGGAGGCTCCACTCCGTCTGGTCCCAGGTAGCTCTCGTCCCTCTGGGTCAACACACCAGCACTGCGCCCCCTGCTGGCACTGGGTGGGACTGAAGACTCCATCTGCAGCACACGATGGAACAAAGGACGAGGAGGCGTCTGACGCAGCTCCACGAAGGGCCTCACAGGGGGTGGGGCCTGTGGGAAAGAGGGAGGGGCTTAGAGATGACTGACATCTTCCAGGTCAAAACCAGGTCTAAACCAGGATTAATACAAGACTAAACCAAGAATAAACCAGGTCTAAACCAGGTCTAAAGCAGGTCTGGACCAGGTGTAGAGCAGGTCTTACATCTGAAGTTCCCAGTCAGGACCAGCCGAACACCCAGGAGCCTCCGCTGCAGGACTTTGTAGACATTGGACTCAGAGAAAGACCGTCCAGACCTAATTCCAGAAAAAGCCGAGTCGTAGACGTTGGTCATGAGCAGCTCCAGACCTGGACCAGAGAAAACCACATCATTATCTTACAGTCACGGAAGTCCCCAGAAGTCCCAGGGAATCCCAGAAAGTCCAGGTCCTCACTCAGTCAGTTTTGGCACTTTGGTCCTGTCCTGTTCCTGGTCCTAGTCTTGGTCTGGTCTATATACAGTAAGTGTCTTGTTTGACCTGTGTCCTTGAGCTCTCGTCCACGGCTGTCGGAGCAGAAACAGTAGGACGAGACTGAAGGGAAGACACTCCTGAAGTTAGAGAAGGTCTCAAATGCCTCAGGGAACCTGCAACAGAAGGGAACCCTATTAAAACCTTTTTTCAGATCTGACTAAAACCTGTTCAGATCCATCTAAACCCAGTTACCGGTTGAAGGTTGAGGTCAGGTCAAGTTCTCTTCGGTCGGTGGAGTTGATGAGTTTACACTGAACAGACAGAAAGGATCCATCAGTCGAACACTGAGGAGCCGAGTGAGGAGAGGAGGAGTGGAGCAGACGACGAGTCCGGACCTCACAGCTGCCTGGACCTGGGGTCAAAGGGCAACAGGAAGTAGTCTCAATATTTCAGAAACTGAATGAAATAAGTAGAGAAAGCTGGAGTCAGAATGTGGGTTACATTTCTGTGGGCGTCCGTTCTGTCGAGTCCCGTACAGCTCCATCCCGTCCTGGTCCACACACCAACACTGCCCCCTGCTGGAGTCACACTGCACTGCCTCAAACTGTCCCGAGGACGAGCAGCGCAGATCAGACTGAAGCTGGCACCGAGTCGGACCTGGAACCACACACAGGACTGGATCAGGACCAGACCAGGACCAGACCAGGACCAGACCAGGACCAGACCAGGTGAAAGACCAGGATTAAAAACAGTTTATAAAAGTGACTCACAGAAAGGAGCAGAGGCGCTGGTCCGAGTGCCGCTGACCTCCTGACCTTCAGAGTCCACACACCAGCACTGTCCCCCACCGCACTGCACTGGACTGAGACCAGAGAGGGTTAAACCAGGACCAGACCAGGTCCAAGACCAGGACCAGACCAGGACCAGACCAGGACCAGACCAGACCAGGTCCAAGACCAGGACCAGACCAGGACCAGGACCAGACCAGACCAGGACCAGGACCAGACCAGGACCAGGACCAGACCAGACCAGGACCAGACCAGGACCGGACCAGGACCAGACCAGAACCAGGACCAGGACCAGACCAGGACCGGACCAGGACCAGACCAGAACCAGACCAGGACCAGGACCAGGACCAGACCAGGACCGGACCAGGACCAGACCAGAACCAGACCAGGACCAGGACCAGGACCAGACCAGGACCGGACCAGGACCAGACCAGAACCAGACCAGGACCAGGACCAGGACCAGACCAGACCAGGACCAGACCAGGACCAGGACCAGACCAGGACCAGACCAGGACCAGACCAGACCAGGACCAAACCAGGTCCAAGACCAGGACCAGACCAGGTCCAAGACCAGGACCGGACCAGGACCAGACCAGACCAGGACCGGACCAGGACCAGACCAGGACCAGACCAGACCAGGACCAGACCAGGACCAGACCAGGTCCAAGACCAGGACCGGACCAGGACCAGACCAGAACCAGACCAGGACCAGACCAGTTCAGGTCCAAGACCAGGACCAGACCAGGACCAGGACCAGACCAGGACCAGACCAGGTCCAAGACCAGGACCGGACCAGGACCAGACCAGAACCAGACCAGGACCAGACCAGTTCAGGTCCAAGACCAGGACCAGACCAGGACCAGGACCAGGACCAGACCAGTTCAGGTCCAGGACCAGGACCAGACCAGGATCAGAAACATAATAAACTAATCCACAAACACAGAGAAACTTAAATCAGGGCTAAATATTAAGCCTTTATTGTCTCCAATTTGAGAAATTACTATTATTCTGGTCTGCTCTGAGACATATTCACATCCCATAATAAACAATCCACACCTAATAGTTCACATAACAATAATTCAATAAAGTTATCTTCCCTATTCAAAAAACGATTGCACACTAATCATGGATTATACAGTTGTGCTCATAAGAACCCTGGCAGAACATGGGATTGTTTTTCAGGAAATATAAATAATAACACAAAATCCTTTTTTTCACTCATAGTTAGTGGTTGAGTGAAGCCATCTCTCATCCAGTGCTGCACTTGGTTCTGTGTGAGTCCTGGGGAAAGCAAAATAACAGTCAAAGGATCTGTGGGAAAAAGTCTTTGATAAAAAAATATCCAAGAAACTGAGAATGCCAATCAGCAGTTTTCAAAGAAAGAAAAATGAAAAGGGCGCAGGGGTCGTCCTATAACCAGAAGGTTGTCAGTTCATAAAGCCGTTGTGTCCTTGGGCAAGACACTTAACCCTTGCCTCCAGTGGTGTTCCAGCTGTAACACTGGGGAATGGAACCGTCGCTTTGGATAAAAGTGACTAAATAAAACGTTTAAACATTAATAAAACGACTCAAACATTCTCAGCCGACTTTTGCTACAAACACAGGAAAAGACGAAGCGTGTTTTCAGAAAATACTGGAGGAACATTTGCTCTCATCAGCCCAGGAGCTGCTCATGGGACGTACTTGGACGTTCCAACACGACAACGATCCAGAGCACAAGTGGACCTGTCGTTGGCTGCAGCAGCAGAAAGAGAAGGTTCTGGACTGACCTCAGTGTCTTTGAGTCACTCTGAGGAGATCTCAAACGTGCAGTTCATGTAAACATCATAACATCCCGCTCTCCCACACGTACTGTCGTTGTGTCCTTGGGCAAGACACTTAACCCACATTGCCTCCAGTGATGTTCTGTAACACTGGTAAATAGTTTAATCTGTGTAAAGCGGTTTGAGGGCCTACTACAGTAGGTGGAAAAGCACTATATAAAAATAAAGATTATTATTATTATATTATTACAGTTCATGCAAGACAGACCAAGAATGTGTTATTATTTATATTCTTTAAAAAATGGCCCAAAATTAATCACAAATTCTTACAGGCTACGTAAACTTATGAGCAAAGGTTTATTCATTTTATTGAACAAATTCTACAAATGTCTTAAAATTGGTTGCATAATCCCTAGAACCTGCTCACCAGAACATGATGAGTCCATCACATATAGAACATAACATTATTGTGATAATAAATCAATAAAATGTCATTAAAAAGTAATGGATGAGGAGTGTTCACCTGAAGTGGCCGTCCACTGTGCAGTGAGGACCAGGACCAAGACCAGACTCGGACCGAAGCCTCTCACACAGACTCAGGGGCTCGGAGTCCAACTGGTACTCTACAAGACACAGAAAAACACGGTGTAAACCAGAACTAAACCAGGTCTGAACTCGGCCCAACTCTGGTCTAACCCTGGTCTAACGCTGGTCTGGTCTAGACCCGGTCTTACCTGGAGGCTTGGCCCACATGGGGGCAGAGCACAGACTGAGTAGGACCCAGGTGATGGCAGTGGTTCGGTCCATGTTGCCGTGGAAACCTCTGAGTCGTCGTCGCGGTGACTGTCGGCTGCTGCTCCTCAGGCTCTTTATAAAGACAGACCTGCTGAGTCACTCTGAGTCTGAGAGCTTCTGGTCCAGCGGGCTGCAACCGAGGGCCCTCAGAGGAAGGCTTCTGATTGGACCAGAGCATGAGGGCACGAAGACCAGACTAAACCAGGTCCCACATGGAAAAGTACAAGACCAGGTCGAAACCAGGTGTAAACCAGGCCGAAACCAGGACTAAACAGTTTCTAAACCAGGACTAAACCAGGTCTAAACCAGGTCTAAACCAGGACTAAACCAGGTCTAAACCAGGTCTAAACCAGGACTAAACCAGGTCTAAACCTGGTTTAAACCAGGTCTAAACCAGGACTAAACCAGGTCTAAACCAGGACTAAACCAGGTCTAAACCAGGTCTAAACCAGGACTAAACCAGGTCTAAACCAGGACTAAACCAGGTCTAAATCAGGACTAAACCAGGTCTAAACCAGGTCTAAACCAGGACTAAACCAGGTCTAAACCAGGACTAAACCAGGTCTAAACCAGGTCTAAACCAGGACTAAACCAGGACTAAACCAGGTCTAAACCAGGACTAAACCAGGTCTAAACCAGGTCTAAACCAGGTCTAAACCAGGTCTAAATCAGGACTAAACCAGGACTAAACCAGGACTAAACCAGGTCTAAACCAGGTCTAAACCAGGTCTAAACCAGGTCTAAACCAGGTCTAAACCAGGACTAAACCAGGTCTAAACCAGGTCTAAATCAGGACTAAACCAGGACTAAACCAGGTCTAAACCAGGACTAAACCAGGTCTAAACCAGGTCTAAACCAGGTCTAAACCAGGTCTAAATCAGGACTAAACCAGGACTAAACCAGGTCTAAACCAGGTCTAAACCAGGACTAAACCAGGACTAAACCAGGTCTAAACCAGGTCTAAACCAGGACTAAACCAGGACTAAACCAGGACTAAACCAAGTCTAAACCAGGACTAAACCAGGTCTAAACCAGGTCTAAACCAGGTCTAAACCAGGTCTAAACCAGGTCAAAACAGGTCAAAACCAGGTCTAAACCAGGTCTAAACCAGGACTAAACCAGGACTAAACCAGGACTAAACCAGGTCTAAACCAGGACTAAACCAGGTCTAAACCAGGACTAAACCAGGTCTAAACCAGGTCTAAACCAGGTCTAAACCAGGTCTAAACCAGGACTAAACCAGGTCTAAACCAGGACTAAACCAGGTCTAAACCAGGTCTAAACCAGGTCTAAACCAGGTCTAAACCAGGTCTAAACCAGGACTAAACCAGGTCTAAACCAGGACTAAACCAGGACTAAACCAGGTGTAAACCAGGTGTAAACCAGGTCAAAACAGGTCAAAACCAGGTCTAAACCAGGTGTAAACCAGGCCGAAACCAGGACTAAACAGTTTCTAAACCAGGTCTAAACCAGGACTAAACCAGGTCTAAACCAGGTCTAAACCAGGTCTAAACCAGGTCTAAACCAGGACTAAACCAGGTCTAAACCAGGACTAAACCAGGACTAAACCAGGTGTAAACCAGGTGTAAACCAGGTCAAAACAGGTCAAAACAGTTTCTAAACCAGGACTAAACCAGGTCTAAACCAGGTCTAAACCAGGTCTAAACAGTTTCTAAACCAGGACTAAACCAGGTCTAAACCAGGTCTAAACCAGGTCTAAACCAGGTCAAAACAGGTCAAAACCAGGTCAAAACCAGGTCTAAACCAGGTCTAAACCAGGACTAAACAGTTTCTAAACCAGGACTAAACCAGGTCTAAACCAGGACTAAACCAGGTCTAAACCAGGTCTAAACAGTTTCTAAACCAGGACTAAACCAGGTCTAAACCAGGACTAAACCAGGTCTAAACCAGGCCTAAACCAGGTCTAAACCAGGACTAAACCAGGTCTAAACCAGGTCTAAACCAGGTCTAAACCAGGTCTAAATCAGGACTAAACCAGGACTAAACCAGGTCTAAACCAGGTCTAAACCAGGTCTAAACCAGGTCTAAACCAGGACTAAACCAGGTCAAAACAGGTCAAAACAGGTCAAAACCAGGTCTAAACCAGGTCTAAACCAGGACTAAACCAGGACTAAACCAGGTCTAAACCAGGACTAAACCAGGACTAAACCAGGTGTAAACCAGGTCTAAACCAGGACTAAACCAGGACTAAACCAAGTCTAAACCAGGACTAAACCAGGTCTAAACCAGGTCTAAACCAGGTCTAAACCAGGTCTAAACCAGGACTAAACCAGGTCTAAACCAGGTCAAAACAGGTCAAAACCAGGTCTAAACCAGGTCTAAACCAGGACTAAACCAGGACTAAACCAGGTCTAAACCAGGTCTAAACCAGGTCTAAACCAAGTCTAAACCAGGTCTAAACCAGGTCTAAACCAGGTCTAAACCAGGACTAAACCAGGACTAAACCAGGACTAAACCAGGTCTAAACCAGGACTAAACCAGGTCTAAACCAGGTCTAAACCAGGTCTAAACCAGGTCTAAACCAGGACTAAACCAGGTCTAAACCAGGACTAAACCAGGACTAAACCAGGTGTAAACCAGGCCGAAACCAGGACTAAACAGTTTCTAAACCAGGTCTAAACCAGGTGTAAACCAGGTCTAAACCAGGTCTAAACAGTTTCTAAACCAGGACTAAACCAGGTCTAAACCAGGTCTAAACCAGGTCTAAACCAGGTCAAAACAGGTCAAAACCAGGTCTAAACCAGGTCAAAACCAGGTCTAAACCAGGTCTAAACCAGGACTAAACAGTTTCTAAACCAGGACTAAACCAGGTCTAAACCAGGACTAAACCAGGTCTAAACCAGGTCTAAACAGTTTCTAAACCAGGACTAAACCAGGTCTAAACCAGGCCTAAACCAGGTCTAAACCAGGACTAAACCAGGACTAAACCTGGTCTAAACCAGGACTAAACCAGGTCTAAACCTGGTCTAAACCTGGTCTAAACCAGGACTAAACCAGGTCTAAACCTGGTTTAAACCAGGACTAAACCAGGTCTAAACCAGGTCTAAACCTGGTTTAAACCAGGACTAAACCAGGTCTAAACCAGGTCTAAACCTGGTCTAAACCTGGTCTAAACCAGGACTAAACCAGGTCTAAACCAGGTCTAAACCTGGTCTAAACCAGGACTAAACCAGGTCTAAACCAGGACTAAACCAGGTCTAAACCAGGTCTAAACAGTTTCTAAACCAGGACTAAACCAGGTCTAAACCAGGACTAAACCAGGTCTAAACCAGGTCTAAACCAGGTCTAAACCAGGTTTAAACCAGGACTAAACCAGGTCTAAACCAGGACTAAACCAGGTCTAAACCAGGACTAAACCAGGTCTAAACCAGGACTAAACCAGGTCTAAACCAGGTCTAAACCTGGTTTAAACCAGGACTAAACCAGGTCTAAACCAGGACTAAACCAGGTCTAAACCAGGTCTAAATAGTTTCTAAACCAGGACTAAACCAGGTCTAAACCAGGACTAAACCAGGTCTAAACCAGGTCTAAACCAGGTCTAAACCAGGTCTAAACCAGGACTAAACCAGGACTAAACCTGGTCTAAACCAGGACTAAACCTGGACTAAACCAGGTCTAAACCAGGTCTAAACCAGGTCTAAACCAGGTCTAAACCAGGACTAAACCAGGTCTAAACCTGGTCTAAACCTGGTCTAAACCAGGACTAAACCAGGTCTAAACCTGGTCTAAACCTGGTTTAAACCAGGACTAAACCAGGTCTAAACCAGGTCTAAACCTGGTTTAAACCAGGACTAAACCAGGTCTAAACCAGGTCTAAACCTGGTTTAAACCAGGACTAAACCAGGTCTAAACCAGGTCTAAACCTGGTCTAAACCTGGTCTAAACCAGGACTAAACCAGGTCTAAACCAGGACTAAACAGTTTCTAAACCAGGACTAAACCAGGTCTAAACCAGGACTAAACCAGGTCTAAACCAGGTCTAAACCAGGTCTAAACCAGGACTAAACCAGGACTAAACCTGGTCTAAACCTGGTTTAAACCAGGACTAAACCAGGTCTAAACCAGGTCTAAACCTGGTTTAAACCAGGACTAAACCAGGTCTAAACCAGGTCTAAACCTGGTCTAAACCTGGTCTAAACCAGGACTAAACCAGGTCTAAACCAGGTCTAAACCTGGTATAAACCAGGACTAAACCAGGTCTAAACCAGGTCTAAACCTGGTTTAAACCAGGACTAAACCAGGTCTAAACCAGGACTAAACCAGGTCTAAACCAGGTCTAAACAGTTTCTAAACCAGGACTAAACCAGGTCTAAACCAGGACTAAACCAGGTCTAAACCAGGTCTAAACCAGGTCTAAACCAGGTCTAAACCAGGACTAAACCAGGACTAAACCTGGTCTAAACCAGGACTAAACCAGGTCTAAACCTGGTCTAAACCTGGTCTAAACCAGGACTAAACCAGGTCTAAACCTGGTCTAAACCTGGTTTAAACCAGGACTAAACCAGGTCTAAACCAGGTCTAAACCTGGTTTAAACCAGGACTAAACCAGGTCTAAACCAGGTCTCAAACCAGGTCTAAACCAGGACTAAACCAGGTCTAAACCAGGTCTAAACCTGGTCTAAACCTGGTCTAAACCAGGACTAAACCAGGTCTAAACCAGGACTAAACAGTTTCTAAACCAGGTCTAAACCAGGACTAAACCAGGTCTAAACCAGGTCTAAACCAGGTCTAAACCAGGTCTAAACCAGGACTAAACCAGGACTAAACCTGGTCTAAACCAGGACTAAACCAGGTCTAAACCTGGTCTAAACCTGGTCTAAACCAGGACTAAACCAGGTCTAAACCTGGTCTAAACCTGGTTTAAACCAGGACTAAACCAGGTCTAAACCAGGTCTAAACCTGGTTTAAACCAGGACTAAACCAGGTCTAAACCAGGTCTAAACCTGGTTTAAACCAGACTAAACCAGGTCTAAACCAGGTCTAAACTGGTTCTAAACCTGGTCTAAACCAGGACTAAACCAGGTCTAAACCAGGACTAAACAGTTTCTAAACCAGGACTAAACCAGGTCTAAACCAGGACTAAACCAGGTCTAAACCAGGTCTAAACCAGGTCTAAACCAGGACTAAACCAGGACTAAACCTGGTCTAAACCAGGACTAAACAGGGTCTAAAGCTGGTCTAAACCTGGTCTAAACCTGGTCTAAACCAGGACTAAACCAGGTCTAAACCAGGTCTAAAACTGGTTTAAACCAGGACTAAACCAGGTCTAAACCAGGTCTAAACCTGGTTTAAACCAGGACTAAACCAGGTCTAAACCAGGACTAAACCTGGTCTAAACCAGGTCTAAACCAGGTCTAAACCTGGTCTAAACCTGGTCTAAACCATGACTAAACCAGGTCTAAACCAGGTCTAAACCTGGTTTAAACCAGGACTAAACCAGGTCTAAACCAGGTCTAAACCAGGTCTAAACCAGGTCTAAACCAGGTCAAAACCAGGTCTAAAC
Organism: Perccottus glenii; assembly: GCA_024416835.2. Classification (NCBI taxonomy): domain Eukaryota; kingdom Metazoa; phylum Chordata; class Actinopteri; order Gobiiformes; family Odontobutidae; genus Perccottus; species Perccottus glenii. The sequence continues at coordinate 435,816 of CM044551.2, read as the reverse complement.
CAGGACTAAACAGTTTCTAAACCAGGACAAAACCAGGTCTAAACCAGGTCTAAACCTGGTTTAAACCAGGACTAAACCAGGTCTAAACCAGGTCTAAACCTGGTTTAAACCAGGACTAAACCTGGTTTAAACCAGGACTAAACCAGGTCTAAACCAGGTCTAAACCAGGTCTAAACCAGGTCTAAACCAGGTCTAAACCAGGACTAAACCAGGTCTAAACCTGGTCTAAAACCAGGTCTAAACCAGGTCTAAACCAGGTCTAAACCAGGTCTAAACCTGGTCTAAACCAGGACTAAACCAGGTCTAAACCAGGTCTAAACCTGGTTTAAACCAGACTAAACCAGGTCTAAACCAGGTCAAAACCAGGTCTAAACCAGGTCTAAACCTGGTCTAAACCAGGTCTAAACCAGGTCAAAACCAGGTCTAAACCAGGTGAAAACCAGGTCTAAACCAGGTCTAAACCGGGTCTAAACCAGGTCTAAACCAGGTCAAAACCAGGTCTAAACCAGGACTAAACAGTTTCTAAACCAGGACTAAACCAGGTCTAAACCAGGTCTAAACCTGGTCTAAACCAGGACTAAACCAGGTCTAAACTAGGTCTAAACCAGGTCTAAACCAGGTCAAAACCAGGTCTAAACCAGGACTAAACCAGGTCTAAACCAGGACTAAACCAGGTCTAAACCAGGACTAAACCAGGTCTAAACCAGGTCTAAACCTGGTTTAAACCAGGACTAAACCAGGTCTAAACCAGGACTAAACCAGGTCTAAACCAGGTCTAAATAGTTTCTAAACCAGGACTAAACCAGGTCTAAACCAGGACTAAACCAGGTCTAAACCAGGTCTAAACCAGGTCTAAACCAGGTCTAAACCAGGACTAAACCAGGACTAAACCTGGTCTAAACCAGGACTAAACCTGGACTAAACCAGGTCTAAACCAGGTCTAAACCAGGTCAAAACCAGGTCTAAACCAGGACTAAACCAGGTCTAAACCTGGTCTAAACCTGGTCTAAACCAGGACTAAACCAGGTCTAAACCTGGTCTAAACCTGGTTTAAACCAGGACTAAACCAGGTCTAGGTCTAAACCTGGTTTAAACCAGGACTAAACCAGGTCTAAACCAGGTCTAAACCTGGTTTAAACCAGGACTAAACCAGGTCTAAACCAGGTCTAAACCAGGTCTAAACCAGGTCTAAACCAGGTCTAAACCAGGTCTAAACCAGGACTAAACAGTTTCTAAACCAGGACTAAACCAGGTCTAAACCAGGACTAAACCAGGTCTAAACCAGGTCTAAACCAGGTCTAAACCAGGACTAAACCAGGACTAAACCTGGTCTAAACCTGGTTTAAACCAGGACTAAACCAGGTCTAAACCAGGTCTAAACCTGGTTTAAACCAGGACTAAACCAGGTCTAAACCAGGTCTAAACCTGGTTTAAACCAGGACTAAACCAGGTCTAAACCAGGTCTAAACCTGGTTTAAACCAGGACTAAACCAGGTCTAAACCAGGTCTAAACCTGGTCTAAACCAGGTCTAAACCAGGACTAAACCAGGTCTAAACCAGGACTAAACAGTTTCTAAACCAGGTCTAAACCAGGACTAAACCAGGTCTAAACCAGGTCTAAACCAGGTCTAAACCAGGTCTAAACCAGGACTAAACCAGGACTAAACCTGGTCTAAACCAGGACTAAACCAGGTCTAAACCTGGTCTAAACCTGGTCTAAACCAGGACTAAACCAGGTCTAAACCTGGTCTAAACCTGGTTTAAACCAGGACTAAACCAGGTCTAAACCAGGTCTAAACCTGGTTTAAACCAGGACTAAACCAGGTCTAAACCAGGTCTAAACCTGGTTTAAACCAGGACTAAACCAGGTCTAAACCAGGTCTAAACCTGGTCTAAACCTGGTCTAAACCAGGACTAAACCAGGTCTAAACCAGGACTAAACAGTTTCTAAACCAGGACTAAACCAGGTCTAAACCAGGACTAAACCAGGTCTAAACCAGGTCTAAACCAGGTCCAAAACCAGGACTAAACCAGGACTAAACCTGGTCTAAACCAGGACTAAACAGGGTCTAAAGCTGGTCTAAACCTGGTCTAAACCTGGTCTAAACCAGGACTAAACCAGGTCTAAACCAGGTCTAAAACTGGTTTAAACCAGGACTAAACCAGGTCTAAACCAGGTCTAAACCTGGTTTAAACCAGGACTAAACCAGGTCTAAACCAGGACTAAACCTGGTCTAAACCAGGTCTAAACCAGGTCTAAACCTGGTCTAAACCTGGTCTAAACCATGACTAAACCAGGTCTAAACCAGGTCTAAACCTGGTTTAAACCAGGACTAAACCAGGTCTAAACCAGGTCTAAACCAGGTCTAAACCAGGTCTAAACCAGGTCAAAACCAGGTCTAAACCAGGACTAAACAGTTTCTAAACCAGGACAAAACCAGGTCTAAACCAGGTCTAAACCTGGTTTAAACCAGGACTAAACCAGGTCTAAACCAGGTCTAAACCTGGTTTAAACCAGGACTAAACCTGGTTTAAACCAGGACTAAACCAGGTCTAAACCAGGTCTAAACCAGGTCTAAACCAGGTCTAAACCAGGTCTAAACCAGGACTAAACCAGGTCTAAACCTGGTCTAAACCAGGTCTAAACCAGGTCTAAACCAGGTCTAAACCAGGTCTAAACCTGGTCTAAACCAGGACTAAACCAGGTCTAAACCAGGTCTAAACCTGGTTTAAACCAGGACTAAACCAGGTCTAAACCAGGTCAAAACCAGGTCTAAAACCAGGTCTAAACCTGGTCTAAACCAGGTCTAAACCAGGTCAAAACCAGGTCTAAACCAGGTGAAAACCAGGTCTAAACCAGGTCTAAACTGGTCTAAACCAGGTCTAAACCAGGTCAAAACCAGGTCTAAACCAGGACTAAACAGTTTCTAAACCAGGACTAAACCAGGTCTAAACCAGGTCTAAACCTGGTCTAAACCAGGACTAAACCAGGTCTAAACTAGGTCTAAACCAGGTCTAAACCAGGTCAAAACCAGGTCTAAACCAGGACTAAACAGTTTCTAAACCAGGACTAAACCAGGTCAAAACCAGGTCTAAACCTGGTCTAAACCAGGACTAAACCAGGTCTAAACCAGGTCTAAACCTGGTTTAAACCTGGTCTAAACCAGGACTAAACCAGGTCTAAACCAGGTCTAAACCTGGTTTAAACCAGGACTAAACCAGGTCTAAACCAGGTCAAAACCAGGTCTAAACCAGGACTAAACCAGGTCTAAACCAGGTCTAAACCTGGTCTAAACCAGGACTAAACCAGGTCTAAACTAGGTCTAAACCAGGTCTAAACCAGGTAAAACCAGGTCTAAACCAGGACTAAACAGTTTCTAAACCAGGACTAAACCAGGTCTAAACCAGGTCTAAACCTGGTCTAAACCAGGACTAAACCAGGTCTAAACCAGGTTTAAACCAGGTTTAGACCTGGTTTAAACCTGGTCTAAACCAGGACTAAACCAGGTCTAAACCAGGTCAAACCTGGTTTAAACCAGGACTAAACCAGGTCTAAACCAGGACTAAACCTGGTCTAAACCAGGTCTAAACCAGGTCTAAACCTGGTCTAAACCTTGTCTAAACCAGGTCTAAACCTGGTTTAAACCAGGACTAAACCAGGTCTAAACCAGGTCAAAACCAGGTCTAAACCAGGTCTAAACCTGGTCTAAACCAGGTCTAAACCAGGTCAAAACCAGGTCTAAACCAGGACTAAACAGTTTCTAAACCAAGACTAAACCAGGTCTAAACCAGGTCTAAACCTGGTCTAAACCAGGACTAAACTAGGTCTAAACCAGGTCTAAACCTGGTTTAAACCAGGACTAAACCAGGTCTAAACCAGGTCTAAACCAGGTCTAAACCAGGTCAAAACCAGGTCTAAACCAGGACTAAACAGTTTCTAAACCAGGACTAAACCAGGTCTAAACCAGGTCTAAACCAGGTCTAAACCAGGACTAAACCAGGTCTAAACCTGGTCTAAACCTGGTCTAAACCAGGACTAAACAGTTTCTAAACCAGGACTAAACCAGGTCTAAACCAGGTCTAAACCTGGTCTAAACCAGGACTAAACCAGGTCTAAACTAGGTCTAAACCAGGTCTAAACCAGGTCAAAACCAGGTCTAAACCAGGACTAAACAGTTTCTAAACCAGGACTAAACCAGGTCTAAACCTGGTCTAAACCAGGACTAAACCAGGTCTAAACCAGGTCTAAACCTGGTTTAAACCAGGACTAAACCAGGTCTAAACCAGGACTAAACCAGGTCTAAACCAGGTCAAAACCAGGTCTAAACCAGGTCTAAACCTGGTCTAAACCAGGACTAAACCAGGTCTAAACCAGGTCTAAACCAGGTCTAAACCAGGTCAAAACCATGTCCAAACCAGGTCTAAACCAGGTCTAAACCAGGACTAAACCAGGTCTAAACCTGGTCTAAACCAGGACTAAACCAGGTCTAAACCAGGTCTAAACCAGGACTAAACCAGGTCTAAACCAGGTCTAAACCAGGTCGAAACCAAGTCTAAACCAGGTCTAAACCAGATCTAAACCAGGTCTAAACCAGGTTTAAACCAGGACTAAACCAGGTCTAAACCTGGTCTAAACCTGGTCTAAACCAGGACTAAACCAGGTCTAAACCAGGTCTAAACCTGGTTTAAACCAGGACTAAACCAGGTCTAAACCAGGTCTAAACCTGGTTTAAACCAGGACTAAACCTGGTTTAAACCAGGACTAAACCAGGTCTAAACCAGGTCTAAACCAGGTCTAAACCAGGTCTAAACCAGGTCTAAACCAGGACTAAACCAGGTCTAAACCTGGTCTAAACCAGGTCTAAACCAGGTCTAAACCAGGTCTAAACCAGGTCTAAACCTGGTCTAAACCAGGACTAAACCAGGTCTAAACCAGGTCTAAACCTGGTTTAAACCAGGACTAAACCAGGTCTAAACCAGGTCAAAACCAGGTCTAAACCAGGTCTAAACCTGGTCTAAACCAGGTCTAAACCAGGTCAAAACCAGGTCTAAACCAGGTGAAAACCAGGTCTAAACCAGGTCTAAACCGGGTCTAAACCAGGTCTAAACCAGGTCAAAACCAGGTCTAAACCAGGACTAAACAGTTTCTAAACCAGGACTAAACCAGGTCTAAACCAGGTCTAAACCTGGTCTAAACCAGGACTAAACCAGGTCTAAACTAGGTCTAAACCAGGTCTAAACCAGGTCAAAACCAGGTCTAAACCAGGACTAAACAGTTTCTAAACCAGGTCTAAACCAGGTCTAAACCTGGTCTAAACCAGGACTAAACCAGGTCTAAACCAGGTCTAAACCTGGTTTAAACCTGGTCTAAACCAGGACTAAACCAGGTCTAAACCAGGTCTAAACCTGGTTTAAACCAGGACTAAACCAGGTCTAAACCAGGTCAAAACCAGGTCTAAACCAGGTGAAAACCAGGTCTAAACCAGGTCTAAACCGGGTCTAAACCAGGTCTAAACCAGGTCAAAACCAGGTCTAAACCAGGACTAAACAGTTTCTAAACCAGGACTAAACCAGGTCTAAACCAGGTCTAAACCTGGTCTAAACCAGGACTAAACCAGGTCTAAACTAGGTCTAAACCAGGTCTAAACCAGGTCAAAACCAGGTCTAAACCAGGACTAAACAGTTTCTAAACCAGGACTAAACCAGGTCTAAACCAGGTCTAAACCTGGTCTAAACCAGGACTAAACCAGGTCTAAACCAGGTTTAAACCAGGTTTAGACCTGGTTTAAACCTGGTCTAAACCAGGACTAAACCAGGTCTAAACCAGGTCTAAACCTGGTTTAAACCAGGACTAAACCAGGTCTAAACCAGGACTAAACCTGGTCTAAACCAGGTCTAAACCAGGTCTAAACCTGGTCTAAACCTTGTCTAAACCAGGTCTAAACCTGGTTTAAACCAGGACTAAACCAGGTCTAAACCAGGTCAAAACCAGGTCTAAACCAGGTCTAAACCTGGTCTAAACCAGGTCTAAACCAGGTCAAAACCAGGTCTAAACCAGGACTAAACAGTTTCTAAACCAAGACTAAACCAGGTCTAAACCAGGTCTAAACCTGGTCTAAACCAGGACTAAACTAGGTCTAAACCAGGTCTAAACCTGGTTTAAACCAGGACTAAACCAGGTCTAAACCAGGTCTAAACCAGGTCTAAACCAGGTCTAAACCAGGTCAAAACCAGGTCTAAACCAGGACTAAACAGTTTCTAAACCAGGACTAAACCAGGTCTAAACCAGGTCTAAACCAGGTCTAAACCAGGACTAAACCAGGTCTAAACCTGGTCTAAACCTGGTCTAAACCAGGTCTAAACCAGGTCTAAACCTGGTCTAAACCTGGTCTAAACCAGGACTAAACCAGGTCTACACCAGGTCTAAACCTGGTTTAAACCAGGACTAAACCAGGTCTAAACCAGGTCAAAACCAGGTCTAAACCAGGTCTAAACCTGGTCTAAACCAGGTCTAAACCAGGTCAAAACCAGGTCTAAACCAGGTGAAAACCAGGTCTAAACCAGGTCTAAACCGGGTCTAAACCAGGTCTAAACCAGGTCAAAACCAGGTCTAAACCAGGACTAAACCAGGTCTAAACCAGGACTAAACCAGGTCTAAACCAGGTCAAAACCAGGTCTAAACCAGGTCTAAACCGGGTCTAAACCAGGTCTAAACCAGGTCAAAACCAGGTCTAAACCAGGACTAAACAGTTTCTAAACCAGGACTAAACCAGGTCTAAACCAGGTCTAAACCAGGACTAAACCAGGTCTAAACTAGGTCTAAACCAGGTCTAAACCAGGTCAAAACCAGGTCTAAACCAGGACTAAACAGTTTCTAAACCAGGACTAAACCAGGTCTAAACCAGGTCTAAACCTGGTCTAAACCAGGACTAAACCAGGTCTAAACTAGGTCTAAACCAGGTCTAAACCAGGTCAAAACCAGGACTAAACAGTTTCTAAACCAGGACTAAACCAGGTCTAAACCTGGTCTAAACCAGGACTAAACCAGGTCTAAACCAGGTCTAAACCTGGTTTAAACCAGGACTAAACCAGGTCTAAACCAGGACTAAACCAGGTCTAAACCAGGTCAAAACCAGGTCTAAACCAGGTCTAAACCTGGTCTAAACCAGGACTAAACCAGGTCTAAACCAGGTCTAAACCAGGTCTAAACCAGGTCAAAACCAGGTCTAAACCAGGTCGAAACCAAGTCTAAACCAGGTCTAAACCAGATCTAAACCAGGTCTAAACCAGGTTTAAACCAGGACTAAACCAGGTCTAACCCAGGACTAAACCAGGTCTAAACCTGGTCTAAACCAGGACTAAACCAGGTCTAAACCAGGTCTAAACCAGGACTAAACCAGGACTAAACCAGGTCTAAACCAGGACTAAACCAGGTCTAAACCTGGTCTAAACCAGGACTAAACCAGGTCTAAACCAGGTCTAAACCAGGACTAAACCAGGTCTAAACCAGGTCTAAACCAGGTCGAAACCAAGTCTAAACCAGGTCTAAACCAGATCTAAACCAGGTCTAAACCAGGTTTAAACCAGGACTAAACCAGGTCTAACCCAGGACTAAACCAGGTCAAAACCAGGTCTAAACCAGGACTAAACAGGGTCTAAACCAGGTCTAAACCAGGTCTAAACCAGGACTAAACCAGGTCTAAACCAGGTCTAAACCAGGTCTAAACTAGGTCTAAACCAGGACTAAACCAGGTCTAAACCAGGTCGAAACCAGGTCGAAACCAAGTCTTAACCAGGTCTAAACCAGGTCTGAACCAGGACTAAACCAGGTCTAAACCAGGTCTAAACCAGGTCTAAACCAGGACTAAACCAGGACTAAACCAGGTCTAAACCAGGACTAAACCAGGTCTAAACCAGGTCTAAACCAGGTCTAAACCAGGACTAAACCAGGTCTAAACCAGGTCTAAACCAGGTCTAAACCAGGACTAAACCAGGTCTAAACCAGGTCTAAACCAGGTCTAAACCAGGTCTAAACCAGGACTAAACCAGGACTAAACCAGGACTAAACCAGGACTAAACCAGGTCTAAACAAGGTCTAAACCAGGACTAAACCAGGTCTAAACCAGATCGAAACCAAGTCTAAACCAGGTCTAAACCAGGTCTAAACCAGGTCTGAACCAGGACTAAACCAGGACTAAACCAGGTCTACACCAGGTCTAAACCAGGTCTAAACCAGGTCTAAACCAGGACTAAACCAGGACTAAACCAGGTCTAAACCAGATCTAAACCAGGTCTAAACCAGGACTAAACCAGATCTAAACCAGGTCTAAACCAGGACTAAACCAGGACTAAACCAGGACTAAACCAGGACTAAACCAGGTCTAAACCAGGACTAAACCAGGTCTAAACCAGGACTAAACCAGGACTAAACCAGGACTAAACCAGAATGACTTGGACTCCTGTTTAATGAGACTTACTCTTAAATATTTAATATTTTTATTAAAAGTCATATTTTCAGTGTTAAACTCAAACCTCTGTGCTTTGGTCTTTGGGTGAAATGAGGTCAAGAGGTTCTTTAATGAGTTAGGACCAGACTGAGACCAAGTGTTTAGATAAAACTGGAGCCCATTGTATTTGATTAAATAAGACTTTATTTATACCTGGTTTAGACCTGGTTTGGACATGGTTTAGACCTGGTTTAGACCCTGTTTAGTCCTGGTTTAGACCTGGTTTTGACCTGGTTTAGTCCTGGTTTAGACCTGGTTTAGTCCTGACTTTATTAAGGGGGTGCACGTGGCAGAGTGGTTAGCACTCCTGCCTCACAGCAAGAAGGTCGTAAGTTCAAAACCCGGCTGACTCAAACATTCTTGGCCGACTCCGGTCTTTCTGTGAAGAGTCTGCATGTCCTCCACGTGTTACCGTGGGTTCTCTCCGGGTACTCCGGCTTCCTCCCACCGTCCAAAGACATGCATGTATAGGTTAATTGGCAACTCTAAAGTGTCCCTAGTGAATGAATGTGAGAGTGAATGGTTGTTTGTCACTGTCTGTCTCTAAATGTCAGCCCTGCGACTGACTGGCCACTGTCTAGGGTGTACCCCGCCTCAGGCCCAAAGCTGCTGGGATAGGCTCCAGTCACCCGCGACCCCTAACGGGACAAAGCGGTAGAAAATGAATGAATGAATGAAATGAAAAAAAGACTTTATTAGAAATGTCTCCCTCTAGAGGCCACAGTCCAAAACTACAGGTGAGACAGGTTAGAGCCACATTTACAGTTATAAAAAAACGTTTTTTTTTTTACAGAAAACATCAATATATAAAATATATAAATAGAGTTATCTTCGTAAAAGGCTTTAGATCATAAATAATATTTCAAATAAAGCAGGTCTGATTTGTACAGTGCTTCCAGCTGCTCGATCCAACACTGAAGACACTCCAGTGGCTTCTGCAGTGAGTCATAATCTGGGGAGGGCTGAGGCGAGGGCGGACAGTTGAACGGCTCTGGTTCCTGGCCCTGAACGCACAACAGAGCAGTGTTGGGAAAGTTCACTTTCTACAAGAACTAGTTCAAAGTTCAGTTCAAACTTCAAAATTTTGAACTAAGTTCACAGTTCCAAAAATGAACTAGTTCATAGTTCTTTTTTTCCATATGTTGCTGCGAGCTATTATTTTTCAAAATTATTGCCACAGCCCATATACAGTAGAATCACAGACAGCAATTATTTTATCAGTTTTAACAATGAAGCTATGCGTCAGATTTAATTTTCATATCAATCAATTTTCAATCCTTATCCAACCAGGGTTTACATTAGCATTGAGGGGACATTGTTGCTTTAATGCTTTGTTGCTGTCCATTCACTCCACACTAGTAGCAGCTGCAGCTTTCAACCCTACAGTACATTCTCAAGAACATGAGGAAAAACGTGCTGCTTGAATGGTCTTTTTTAATGAGGAATTATTCAAAGAAAAACAGGACAGTAATCATTAAGGTGAAAACGTTTTTAAATTTTAATAATTTTCCATTGTCCACATGCTAAAACAGAATATTGGAATCCTGGAAAATAGACCAGGCAGGTTCAACAAACAAGTTACATGAATGAATTTAAATGATCATACGCCTTACTACACGCTGCTGTCGCCTCCATGCTTTATTATTATTTATTTTTTTTGATGACGCGTCACGCATGCGGCGGACGGCGGTGCCACACAGGTGGCTGGTGTTGCCAGGTTTGGTGTTTTTCCGCTACATATTAAGACCCGCTTATGTGTGTTTTAGCCGGGTTTTCGCTGGAAGGCTCTATAGAAATCTGGCGTGAGCGTGCGCTCACAGACACCAGACTGAACGAGTTCACAGTAACGTTCATCAGGCAGTAATACAGCACGTTCAGTTCACGTTCGCCCAAAATATGAACGAGTTCATGAACTATCGTTCAATGAACGCGTTCAGGCACAACACTGCCACAGAGGTTAGAGGTCAGAGGGCATGTATAAACAGACTCTCAAAGCAGAGCACTGGCTTTGCCTCCAGGTGCAGCTCAGTGCCTCCTGAATGAATCCTGCTCTAAACCGACAGTTTAATCCTTTCTGCGACTCATAAAGAAACCAGCCAATCACAGAGGAGTACTGACCAGGTGCAGGAGCAGGTCTTCGTTTAGTTTGAAGGCGTCACAGAGGGTCCGGGCAGTCTGGATGTCCCCTGACAGGAGTCTGACGGTACAGACCGAGAGCTCTGAGAGTCTCTGAGTGATGGCGGCTCCGGCGACCGTCTGGAAAGTGGTTCAAGTTAAAACTGACGTCTCAAAAATGTTAACATTAATGTGTTGAGACTGTTTGTACCTTGTTAGGGCAGCTGTACACCGGAAAACCCTGCAACAAACAAGAGTCAGCCTCATTTGACTTTAATAAATAATAATAATAATAATAATAATAATAATAATAATAATAATAATAATAATAATAATAATAATAACCAGGGAGCTGAAGTTGTTTTGGATTTCGCAGAAGGTCAGTTAGAATTTCTTCCACTTCGCTTTTGCAGTACAAAGGCGCCGCAACGACCAGCTCTGCCCCCAGGAAGCAGACCAGGATCAGGTACCCACAATGCACTGCAGCACAGAGCACATGACAAACCTGACTATAACAAAAAACATGGACGAGCACAAGCTTTTTCATTTTTTTAAGTTCTGTCTGGCTCCCTTTCCTTTGTCTCATTTAGAAATAAAACTTTAAATGTTTCTGTTTTTATATGTTTCTGAGTAAAAACAGGCGGTGTGCCTTTTATTTATTATTATTGTCCAGGTTAGGAATAAACTGCACACATTTCTTTGTTTGGGCGCTTTAACCCCTCCAAAAGTTTGTTTTAAGTACAGCTCACAGTCCAGGGCAAGATTTCTCTCAAAGATGTGTGTTTTAGCATCACATAAAAGTGGTTTTGAGAAAACTTTAACTAAGATAGCTCAGAGCTGACCGACACTGGTCTAAGTCTGGACCTGGTCTAAGTCTGGACCTGGTCTAAGTCTGGACCCGGTCTAAGACTGGACCCGGTCTAAGACTGGACCCGGTCTAAGTCTGGACCCGGTCTAAGACTGGACCCGGTCTAAGTCTGGACCTGGTCTAAGACTCTAAGCTGATGACAGTCACTTACTGTTGTCCAGATAAAGAGCTGGAGAGACTCTGGATGGAGAGGTGTAGGCTCTGGAGAGGTGTAGGCTCTGGATTAAGAGGTGTAGGCTCTGGATGCAGAGGTGTAGGCTCTGGATGGAGAGGTGTAGGCTCTGGATGGAGAGGTGTAGGCTCTGGATGCAGAGGTGTAGGCTCTGGATGCAGAGGTGTAGGCTCTGGATGCAGAGGTGTAGGCTCTGGAGAGGTGTAGGCTCTGGATGGAGAGGTGTAGGCTCTGGATGCAGAGGTGTAGGCTCTGGATGGAGAGGTGTAGGCTCTGGAGAGGTGTAGGCTCTGGATGGAGAGGTGTAGGCTCTGGATGCAGAGGTGTAGGTTCTGGATGCAGAGGTGTAGGCTCTGGAGAGGTGTAGGCTCTGGATTAAGAGGTGTAGGCTCTGGATGAAGAGTTGTAGGCTCTGGATGCAGAGGTGTAGGCTCTGGATGCAGAGGTGTAGGCTCTGGATGGAGAGTTGTAGGCTCTGGATTAAGAGGTGTAGGCTCTGGATGCAGAGTTGTAGGCTCTGGAGAGTTGTAGGCTCTGGAGAGGTGTAGGCTCTGGATGCAGAGGTGTAGGCTCTGGATGCAGAGGTGAATGAAGGCTGAACAGACCAAGGCCTGTATTTATCTGCGTTTATGGTCCTGTTGTCCATTATTCAGTTTTCTGTCGAACTGAACTGGTCAGAAACAGGAAACATGACACAAACAGATGTGAGCCGCTCAGAGTTTTGACAGTTTTTCTCTTTCACTTTGGCTCAGTTCTGGAGAAAAGTGTTTCTTTAACCTTCAGCACAAATCTAACGGTTCTGTTGGCATCATTATTTTAAACAAATGTTTTAAACAGTGTTTTGTAACATTTGTGGAAAAGTGAAGCAACAGTAAAAAAAAATCTGTGTCTTGTATTGACACTGAAGGTGAGAGAAAAGGTAAAAGCAGGTAAGTTTGTGGGAACAGTGTCAGACAAGACGTTTAATAAACTCAGACGCTATTTAAAAATAAAAAATCTGACACATAAATCAAAAAAATTATTGAAGTTATTACAGAAGTTATTGGTTTTGTCTCTCCTTCGACTTCACGTTAAAGTTTATATTCCAGCTCAGTTAATAACATGGTAATAATATGGTAATAAAAAATCTGTTGAATTATTAAATAGTTACTGTCCTGAGTTCCTAGTGGATCCTTTTGTAAGAGTAAATATGATTTTTTTTTAGGGGTTGTAATAAGTCTGATAATATTATCTGTGAAGGTTCTCAGTCACTCAGGTCAAAGGTTGCTTTAATCCTTTCTTCTGATAATATCATAAATGTGTTATTTTCAGGCTGATCTTGGGATTTGTTCCAGGAGAACCTTTTTCAGTTCAGAAAACCTTAGTGAAAGACAAAAATCACCCAAAGAATAAGGAATGAGGCCCAAACTGAGTGTTTTAATGTTTTACAGATTATTGGATTTCCCAAAAGATGATTGTCTGAGAAGAATATACACACGTAATATTAACAAGGTCCACAGCAGTTTGTGGCACATTTAAAGCTCTGATCCCATAAGACTGGAGCCTGAGCCGCAGGGTTAACACTTAGAGACAGAAGTGTACAGGCCTGGATTCTGTCCATTTGTGAAAAGCCTTTGGTCACATTGGGCAGTTACTACAAAAACTGTAAAGGTTATCTTCAAACAGTCCCACGTGTCAGTCTAACGAGTAAATCAAACAGTCCCACGTGTCAGTCCAACGAGTAAATCAAACAGTCGCACGTGTCAGTCCAACGAGTAAATCAAACAGTCGCACGTGTCAGTCCAACGAGTAAATCAAACAGTCCCCGTGTCAGTCCAACGAGTAAATCAAACAGTCCCACGTGTCAGTCCAACGAGTAAATCAAACAGTCGCACGTGTCAGTCTAACGAGTAAATCAAACAGTCCCACGTGTCAGTCCAACGAGTAAATCAAACAGTCCCACGTGTCAGTCCAACGAGTAAATCAAACAGTCGCACGTGTCAGTCTAACGAGTAAATCAAACAGTCCCACGTGTCAGTCCAACGAGTAAATCAAACAGTCCCACGTGTCAGTCTAACGAGTAAATGAAACAGTCCCACGTGTCAGTCTAACGAGTAAATCAAACAGTCCCACGTGTCAGTCTAACGAGTAAATCAAACAGTCCCACGTGTCAGTCCAACGAGTAAATCAAACAGTCGCACGTGTCAGTCCAACGAGTAAATCAAACAGTCGCACGTGTCAGTCTAACGAGTAAATCAAACAGTCGCACGTGTCAGTCTAACGAGTAAATCAAACAGTCCCATGTGTCAGTCTAACGAGTAAATCAAACAGTCCCACGTGTCAGTCTAACGAGTAAATCAAACAGTCCCACGTGTCAGTCTAACGAGTAAATCAAACGGTCGTGTCAGTCTAACGAGTAAATCAAACAGTCGCACGTGTCAGTCCAACGAGTAAATCAAACAGTCCCACGTGTCAGTCCAACGAGTAAATCAAACAGTCGCACGTGTCAGTCCAACGAGTAAATCAAACAGTCCCACGTGTCAGTCTAACGAGTAAATCAAACAGTCGCACGTGTCAGTCCAACGAGTAAATCAAACAGTCGCACGTGTCAGTCCAACGAGTAAATCAAACAGTCGCACGTGTCAGTCCAACGAGTAAATCAAACAGTACGTGTCAGTCTAACGAGTAAATCAAACAGTCGCACGTGTCAGTCCAACGAGTAAATCAAACAGTCCCACGTGTCAGTCTAACGAGTAAATCAAACAGTCCCACGTGTCAGTCTAACGAGTAAATCAAACAGTCGCACGTGTCAGTCTAACGAGTAAATCAAACAGTCCCACGTGTCAGTCCAACGAGTAAATCAAACAGTCCCACGTGTCAGTCTAACAAGTAAATCAAACAGTCCCACGTGTCAGTCCAACGAGTAAATCAAACAGTCGCACGTGTCAGTCCAACGAGTAAATCAAACAGTCCCACGTGTCAGTCTAACGAGTAAATCAAACGGTCCCACGTGTCAGTCCAACGAGTAAATCAAACAGTCCCACGTGTCAGTCCAACGAGTAAATCAAACAGTCGCACGTGTCAGTCTAACGAGTAAATCAAACAGTCCCACGTGTCAGTCCAACGAGTAAATCAAACAGTCCCACGTGTCAGTCCAACGAGTAAATCAAACAGTCCCACGTGTCAGTCCAACGAGTAAATCAAACAGTCGCACGTGTCAGTCTAACGAGTAAATCAAACAGTCCCACGTGTCAGTCCAACGAGTAAATCAAACGGTCGCACGTGTCAGTCCAACAAGTAAATCAAACGGTCGCACGTGTCAGTCCAACGAGTAAATCAAACGGTCGCACGTGTCAGTCCAACAAGTAAATCAAACGGTCGCACGTGTCAGTCCAACAAGTAAATCAAACAGTCCCACGTGTCAGTCTAACGAGTAAATCAAACAGTCCCACGTGTCAGTCCATTGAGAACGCAGAGAGCAAGTTTTTTCAGAAGAAAGACCAAGCTTTATTCACTTCAGGGGGTTTTGTTTTTGCTGACCTTAAGATCTATGTATTCAAATAACAAAATGAGTCTGTATATTTTTGTATTACTTTGAAAATCAAGAGTAGATATTTCCCAGGTCCAGTCTCCCCTGAACCCCTGAAGGTGGGTTAGTCAGTCTGTTAGAATCAGCAGCAAACAGCCGCAGTTTGTGACTGTTCCCAAAGAAAAACACGTCACTTTTAACGTTCGATGAGTGCCTCGTGCTGCTTCACTTCCTTCTCTTTTTTTTTCTGAAGCAAGGCTCATTACGACACATCCTCACGTTCGGCTCAGATTAAACGGAAACTCTTTTTTTTACATCATCTGGAAAAACGTCATCTGGAAAAACATCAACACTTTACAAACTGTTAAAGCAGCTTTTCAGTTTAGATGAACTTCTGATGAATTATTTAGAATTAATATCTTGTCTCTGTCAGAGTTCTATGGAAATAAATAACTCTAACTGTCACAGACAGAGTTAAACACTTGTGGACTGTCTGGATGTAAATAATGTGTGCTTTATCCTCTCGGCCTTGGCCACAAGAGGGCAGCAGCCCCTGAACAGATAATTTGTATTTAATTTATTTAAGTCTGTAAAACCTCCTCTGAACTGAACTGGAGCAGGTTCAGATTCAAGGAAACACAACCACTGACCAATCAGCAACGAGTAACGAGCTCAAAATGAAATCCATAAAAGACAAATAAGCTCTTCGGTTGTTAGTTTAGTTTGAGTTTAGAGTCATTTTGTGTTTTTCCTGGAGTTAACTCTCTCAGTCCTGTCTGTGATTGGTCCTTTAGACTCAGGCCTGTCTGTGATTGGTCCTTTAGACTCAGGCCTGTCTTTGATTGGTCCTTTAGACTCAGTCCTGTCTGTGATTGGTCCTTTAGACTCAGGCTTGTCTGTGATTGGTCCTTTAGACTCAGGCCTGTCTGTGATTGGTCCTTTAGACTCAGGCCTTTCTGTAATTGGCTCCAGAGAAACCCAGGGTTAACTCAGGACCTGATAATTGTGACCAGTGTTGGGCACGTTACTTTATAAAAAATAGTTATAGTTACTAGTTACTGTTCTCAAATAGTAACTGAGTTAGATCATCACCCACCTTGCCTCCAGTGACTGTAACACTGGTAATTACATTAGAACAATGTAAGTCGCTTTGGATAAAAGCGTCAGCTAAATGTAAATGTAATTAAAGTAATTAATCAGCAGGGAAAGTATTGTGTTAGATTCTCTTTTAAGAGAACGTTGGGAGCCACCAGTGTTCCAGGTCCTACGGCTGAAAGAATAATAATAATTAAAGCCGCAAGCGGCGATAAAGGCCCTCGCCTCCCTTGAGACCGCGGGGACACATGCACTCGGAGGATTGTATTTCGTGCTTTAAAGCGTAAACTTCACGGTAATGTCAAATAACCGGGCCTGTGGCTCCGGTTATTTTAATTTTTAGTAGTTTATTTTATGAGCTAGTGCCTTTTTTCTCGTGCGTGATGTGGATTTATGCTTCGCATTTTGGATTACTGCTCTTATCTTTGAGCTCTGTTTATTGGAATATACTCCACTGTTGCCTGGCCCAGGACGCACATTGTTTACACCGCTGTGAGGCTGCTGTTGGTGTGGACACTTCCCGAATGGCTCTCAGGTACACAGCTACCAAGCTGTTGAACATGAACAGACACCTGGATATCGTCCCTGGCATACGTGCTCTCTGCAGACATGCTGGAATACTGCGACCTAAGCGTTATTTACATCGCTCTTCAAGGCGTAGTTTTTTATGCGCAACATCTGAACATGTCGCTAATCCGAGGTTTCTGCGCAAACCCCATAGACTGCAGTTAAGACCTACAGGGGTTAATTTTAACAACTTGTCAGCACTCAAGCATGCAGATGCAACTCAAGTTGCATCGGACTCATCTGCTTCCCCGCGTCAGCTGAAATCAGCGCTGTTTAACGTGCGCTCTGTCAATAACAAAGCAGTTATTTTATCGGACATCATCTTAGAAAAAAATCTGGACCTTATCTGTTTAACTGAAACATGGCATAAAGAATCTGGTGGTCCAATCTGAGGTGTCCTATGGATGTACCAAGTTTCATTTTTCTACGTTGGAAAAAAGTTACTTTCACTTTCCATAGGCCCAATGTATTTTGACTTTTCTAGGGGTCGCCACTGAGTCATTTTTTGTATTTTTTTCCCGGGGACTTCAAATACATGAATTTTTCACCGGCCTGGAAGTCTGGGACCAATAAAAATTACTTTTTGTGCATGTTCACTGGGTCAAATTTAGGATCATTTTGCAGAATTTTTTTTAAATAATAAAATAACTCGAGCAAAAACAAAAGGCCCTTTCATCACCGGCTCGGGCCTAATTATAATAACAATAATAATGGAGTGGATTTATAAAGAGCCTTTCAAGGCTCTCAAAGCTCTTTGGAGAGTCCATTATTTATTCACACCATAGTCACACACTGGTGGTGGAGACGTGGAAGCCATTTTGCACCTACGAACTCTCCAACCTCCAAACAATCTCACACATTCATCACCAGAGCTGTGGCACTGGAGGCAAGGAGGGTTACGTGAGCCACCAGAGAGCCTAGCTCAGATGAAAACCACTTGAGCTCAGTTATAGTAACTATGCATTTTATTGTCCGTAATGGTAACGGCATTGTAACGGAGGAAACAGTCATTTATTAGATTACTCGTAACGCTTGTGACTCAATGACCCGAGCTGAGACTGTTAGGGTTTGTGTAACTGTAGGAGAGCTTCAGGTCATGTTGTTGTGTGGCCAAAGCCTAAAAAAACTACAGAGCCACAGATTGAAAAGTATGGAGTTTATTTAACAAAACAGGAACAACAAACAGAGACAGTTTGTAGAAAAGGATTTAACAGATTTAACTTTTTAACAGAAACTGCACAGTTACTATCCGTGTCCTGTATCTGTTTAAGTGTTTTTACTTTACAGTTAATAGAGACTCCTGCAGTAGCACGAGTGACCACCATGGTCCTGAGCCACACGCAGCTCTTTACCTCCCTCTAGTGGCTCACCGGGACTTTGTCATGAGGAGAAATGTTGTAAGTTAGTGGGGGTGTTTCAGTTAGTGAGGGGTTTTCTGAGTCTGGCTCCAGGTTAGTGTTGTCTCCAGGAAAAGGTGACATCTTCTCACAACTCATGTTAGTTAATTAGTTCAGCTCTGTTTTCACTTCACACACAGACCACCTGTTTGGCTGCACGGGTCAGTGATTGTTCTAATCCAAGCAATTGGATCTGAACAGCTTTTAGTTGGATTTGAACAGGTTTTAGTTGGATTTGAACAGGTTTTAGTTGGATTTGAACAGGTTTTAGTTGGATTTGAACAGGTTTTAGTTGGATTTGAACAGCTTTTAGTTGGATTTGAACAGGTTTTAGTTGGATTTCAAAAGGTCTTCAGCTTTGGTCGTTAGAACATAGTAAACCTTCTCTTTGCACAAAAAATGTTAGACATCAGCCTCATCCATGTCAGAGGTCAGAGGTCAGAGTGGTCTCAGGAGCTGGGTCTGTCGGAGCCTCGCTCAGACCTTGATGTGCATCAGAACCTGTTTCCGGTGGGTCTGGAAGTCTTCAGGAACAGTGTCTAAACAGAACACACAGACTTTAGTCAAGGTGGGTCAGTGTGAGTTAAACCCCTGAAGGTGGGTCAGTGTGAGTTAAACCCCTGAAGGTGGGTCAGTGTGAGTTAAACCCCTGAAGGTGGGTCATTGTGAGTTAAACCCCTGAAGGTGGGTCATTGTGAGTTAAACCCCTGAAGGTGGGTCGGGGTGAGTTAAACCCATGAAGGTGGGTCAGTGTGAGTTAAACCCCTGAAGGTGGGTCATTGTGAGTTAAACCCCTGAAGGTGGGTCATTGTGAGTTAAACCCCTGAAGGTGGGTCGGGGTGAGTTAAACCCATGAAGGTGGGTCAGTGTGAGTTAAACCCCTGAAGGTGGGTCAGTGTGAGTTAAACCCCTGAAGGTGGGTCAGTGTGAGTTAAACCCCTGAAGGTGGGTCGGTGTGAGTTAAACCCCTGAAGGTGGGTCAGTGTGAGTTAAACCCATGAAGGTGGGTCAGTGTGAGTTAAACCCCTGAAGGTGGGTCAGTGTGAGTTAAACCCATGAAGGTGGGTCGGTGTGAGTTAAACCCCTGAAGGTGGGTCAGTGTGAGTTAAACCCCTGAAGGTGGGTCAGTGTGAGTTAAACCCCTGAAGGTGGGTCAGTGTGAGTTAAACCCATGAAGGTGGGTCAGTGTGAGTTAAACCCCTGAAGGTGGGTCAGTGTGAGTTAAACCCCTGAAGGTGGGTCAGTGTGAGTTAAACCCCTGAAGGTGGGTCAGTGTGAGTTAAACCCCTGAAGGTGGGTCAGTGTGAGTTAAACCCCTGAAGGTGGGTCAGTGTGAGTTGCAGTTACCGTTGCAGCGGTAGCGCAGGTTGGACCAGATGATGTTTTCTTGTGAGAAGCAGAAAACGCCGAGTCGTCCTCCTCTCATGGTGGAGTCCAGGACCACGCCGCTGTCAGCCACGAGGTTGGCTCCTTCGAACAGTCTCAGCCTGGACTCAGACGAACACAGAGTGTTTAAAGAACCACAGTCTGTATCTAACGCAGCAGGAGTCGCAGGGTTAACTTATAGGGTCCATAACAGTTTACAGGGATATTGTCACAAAGGACTGATGATTACAATTTTTTTTATGTTTTCTAAAGTTTTTCACATTTAACAAACCGTCTCCTGCTGTTAATGTAGTTTCTACAATTCTTTTAATAGCTTTTTGTCTTTTTACAAACTTTTTAAATGTTTTTGCCCTTCTATGGTACATTTATTTTGTTTTTACCCAATATAATCTTTTTACAAAGCATATATGATCATAGTTTTTACATAAAAAAACACAATTAAAAAAATCTGTAGACTTACATGGTTTACAACTTTTTTAATTTTACTATTCCTCCTGCTCTTTTATGGAGGTTTTACAATTTTGAGCAATTTTACAAACTTTTGTACAATGTCCCCGATGAACCTGAGCAGCTGTAGATGTAGAGTGTACAGTTCTAGATATAGACTGCGTAGACCTGATGAAGTACAAATGTAGAACCTATAGATTTACCGGATGTAGCCGAGCTGTGGGCGGTGGCTCAACTGCCATCGGTACGAGCTCTTGTCTCTCCAGCCCTGGTTCCGAGGGTCCTTCCACAGCAGCTTTACCTGTCCAGGTGTGTCCCCCGTGTGCCACAGGGCGTTCCTCAGGTACTCGCCCGGCCCGGTCTCCGACTTTACCGCCTGGACCAATCAGAGAGCAGTGTGAGGAGCCAATCAGAGAGCAGTGTGAGGAGTTCAGGGCCGTACCTTGAGCTGCAGGGCAGGCTGTGCCGTGGCTCTGAACGGCACCGACTGCCAGTACGTCTGCTCCGTCTGCTTCCACATGACCACGTAGAAGCTGGACGAGTCCTGGTAACCGAAGATGAAGCCCGCGTAGTCATCATCGGTCACAGTGTTCACGTGGAACGTCCCCTCAAAGTCCACGCCATTAAAAGCCGTGTAACCTGGCAACAAAAGTAGTGTAAACACAACCTGGCAACACAAAGAACTGTAAATCAAGGCTGAATGAAATATCGTTGATATCATTTTGCAATACTCATTTCTTGAATAAATATGAATTATAAACTTCTCATCTTCTGTTTTTTTTTTTTTTTATACAAAGTGATAAATATTTTATCAAACTTTTCAAACATTCAGAGAAACTCACTGACGGCGAGTCCAGGGTCACTGTTCATCGTCTGAACAATCTCCATTCCCTGAAACAACATCACATTTAAATAAAACTCCATACAGAAATACATTTTATTCATGGTCCTGTCCTGGTCTGGTCCTCGTCTTGTCCTGTCCTGGTCTGGTCCTGTCCTGGTCTGGTCCGGTCCTCGTCTTGTCCTGGTCTGGTCCTGGTCTGGTTCTTTCCTGGTCTGGTCCTGGTCTGGTCCTGGTCTGGTTCTTTCCTGGTCTGGTCCTCATCTTGTCCTGTCCTGGTCCTGGTCTGTTCTGGTCCTCGTCTTGTCCTGTCCTGGTCTGGTCCTGTCCTGGTCTGGTCCTCGTCTTGTCCTGTCCTGTTCTGGTCCTGGTCTGGTTCTTTCCTGGTCTGGTCCTCATCTTGTCCTGTCCTGGTCCTGGTCTTGTCCTGGTCTTGTCCTGGTCCTCATCCTTGTCTTGTCCTGTCCTGGTCTGGTCCTGGTCTTGTCCTGGTCCTGGTCTGGCCTGGTCTGGTCCTGGTCCTGGACTGGTCCTCGTCTGGTCCTGTCCTGGTCTGGTCCTGGTCTGGTCCGGTCCTGGACCCTCATCTGGTCCTGGTCTGGTCCTCGTCTAGTCCTGATCTGGTCCTGGTCTGGTCCTGTCCTGGTCGGATCCTGGTTCTGGTCTGGTCCTGTCCTGGTCCATATCTGGTCCTGGTCTGGTCTGGTCCTCGTCTTGTCCTGTCCTGTCCTTGTCTGTTTCTAGTCTAGTCCTGGTCTGGTCTTGTCCGGGTCTGGTCCTCGTCTGGTCCTGGTCTGGTCCTAGTCTGGTCCTTGTCTGGTCCTCATCTGGTCCTGGTCTGACCTGGTTGAGGACAACCCAGTTGGGGTCTATCTGAGCGTCTCCCTCTGGATCCAGAACGACCGTCTGAAAGGCTCTGAAGTCTGTGAGTGTGACCTCAGCACTTTCAGGACACACGTCTACCGCGTCCAGCACCGCGTCGTTATCAAAGTCCGTCTCACAAACGTCCCCCACGCCGTTCACTGGAAGAGAGAAAATCCATGTAAAACCAGAGGAAGTACACCTGAAACCAGTTCAAATCCATCTAGAGAGTGGTGCATGCTGGAAGCTGTAGTCTTACTGTCCATGTCTCTCTGGTTGGGGTTGACGATGAGGCGGCAATTGTCGTGGTCGTCGAGGATGCCGTCGTTGTCGTCGTCATGGTCACAGTCGTCTCCGAGGCCGTCGTTGTCCGAGTCGAGCTGAGAGCTGTTGGGGATGTCAGGACAGTTGTCTCTGCCGTCCTGGTGTCCATCTCCGTCTCTGAACAAAAGCAAGACCAGATCAAAACCATCTATAACCTGGTCAAATTGAACTAGACCTAGCAGAATTTGTTTCTCAAGAAGCCCTGAGCCTCAAGCTTGGGACTCCATTTTTGCTGAATCAGACTGCGTCACAGTCCTTGATTTATTTTAGAGATTAAAATTTTTTCAAGAGTGACCTGGCCAAGACAACAGCATTTACATACAATTTTAAAATACATGACATCAACAAAACAAATAATATTTACAGGCAATGTGAACAAGTTTAAAAACAGTTACATTTACCGAGCTCATTGAGTTCACGCTTCTTTAGAATAGATTTAAATTCTCCTAAAGTCACAAGTTCAGATAGATTTAGGTCCTTTTGCAGTTCATTCCATGCACAGGGGGCAGTGACTGAAATACTGCCTTATCCAACTCCGTTCTGACTCTGGGAACCATCATCAGTATGTTCTTCTGAGAACGCAGCGCAAACTGTTGTTGGTTTTTACACATGTATGTGCAGAGCCCAAGAATACATTTATAAATGAAATGAGACCTGTGAACATACAGAGACAGAAACTCAGCCGCAGCTGTTTCAGTCATAAAACATAAAGCACAATGATAAACAGTGTCCAGCTTTTTTAAAAGATGATCAGATGCATTCATAAAAAGAGGATCACTGTAATCCAATAAAGGTAAAAAAGTTGCAGAAATTAAACGTTTCCTTGTATAAACAGAGAAACAGGATTTGTTTCTAAAAAGAAAACTGAGCTTTAGCTTCAGTTTACGAAGAAGATGCTTAATATGCTGTTTAAAGGACAAATTTTCATCAATAACAAAGCCTAAATACTTATAAGAAGAGACCATTTGGATTTCTTTTCCTTCAGCTGTTTTTATTTTAGGGAGCTGAGAGGGTAGCTGTTTTCTGTTTGAGAAAACCATAACTTTAGATTTGTTTGCATTTAACACTAGTCTCAGCTGATTTAGATGAGACTGAACAGCATCAAACGCAGACTGTAAGAAATCAAGACAAGATAACTGTGTCATCAGCATAAAAGTGAAAAAAGCATTTGACACATTTTTACAAAGATCATTCACATAAATAGAAAACAGCAATGGCCCCAGAACAGAACCCTGGGGGTACTCCTTTAGTTATTGAAAGAAAGGAGGAAGACATGCCAACGAGGTGTACACACTGAGTTCTACCTGACAGAGAGTTAGAAAACCAGCCAACAGCAGTGTCAGATCAGTTTTATGAAGCTGTTTTAACAAGGTCACATGATCAACAGTGTCAATAAACAACACTGTACAAAACCTTTTACAATCAAGAGCCTCAATGATATCATTAACTACTTTAACTGCAGCAGTTATTGTACTGTGTAGTTTTCAAAAACCAGATTGATTGTTTGATAAAATTTCATAAACCTCAATAAATTTTTTAAGCTGTTCAGCAACAATTTTCTCAAAGACCTTTGCCAGGATACATAACTTTGATATCGGCCTATAGTTATTAAGATTGGCCGAGTCCCCTCCTTTCAACTAAGGAAGAACAAAAGCAGACTTCCAGACCACAGGGATGACATTGTTTAAAAGGCTAAAGTTAAAAAGTGGCTCAGTGGTAGAGCAGTCGGCTTTCAACCGGAAGGTAGTGGGTTCGATTCCCGCTCTCCCCACAGTTCATACTGTCGTTGTGTCCTTGGGCAAGACACTTAACCCACCTTGCCTCGTATGAATGTGTAAGAATGTTGAGTGAATGTATGTGGTGATGGTCGGAGTGGCCGTAGGCGCAAAATGGCTGCCACGTCTCTGTCAGTCTGCCCCAGGGCACACGTGGCTACAGTTGTGTAGCTTACCATCACCAGTGTGTGACTGTGGAGTGAATGAATAATGGACCACCTGTAAGCGCTTTGAGTCCCTTGGTCCCTCGGGAGAAAAGCGCAATATAAATCCAATCCATTATTAGGCCCGAGCCGGTGATGACCGGGAGGGCCTATTGTTTTTTTATTTTTTTATTTTATTATTATTTTTTATTTTTATTTTCCACCTATGATCCTAAATTTGACCCAGTGAACATGAACGAAAAGTCATTTTTATTGGTCCCAGCCTTCAAAAATTGATGTATTTGAAGTCGCCGAAAAAAAATACGAAAAATGACTCAGTGGCGACCCCTACAAAATCAAAATACATTGGGCCTATGGAAAGTGAAAGTAACTTTTTCCAACGTAGAAAAATGAAACTTGGTACATCCATAGGACACCTCAGTAAACAGAAAAGTCAATGACAGTCACACCTAAACTTAACAGGAAGTCCGCCATGTGGGGTGAAACACGCGCCACTAAAATCGCACCTTGCGCAGAAAGATGCAAATCATTGTGTTTTAATCTAAATGGCCCCAAATTTGGTGAGTATCATCTAGACACATGTGCCAACCAAAGTTGTGACTTTGTTTATGATATCTTATCGGGTATGGTGTGGCAAGCCTGTAACGAGGTGGCCATTTTTGTGAAAATAAAAGCGTCTCTTAACTCTCAAACGCCTTCTCGGATCGAGTTGGACCCAAAAGGCGTTTGTGCACATTCATGACCTGAACACAAAAATATGTAAATAAAAGGGTTATCTTTAGAAATGGCTCTCCAGCGCCCCCTACAAACTTATAATGGGACCCAAGAATTTAGTTGGTCATAGACATAAAATTTGGTACACACATCTCTTATGTCATGACGAGCATAAAAGCCAATGACAACCACCCCCTATCTATAAATGTGTTGCCATAGCAACGTCACAAATATGTCGAAAAAGTCAATGGGAAGTGAAAATTTTAGTTTGTCGTAGGCAAATGAAACTTGGTACACACATCCAGCATGGGCTTATGAACAAAAAAGCCAATGGGGACCACACCCTATCACACACAGGAAGGCGGCCATTTTGAATTGAAAATTTGGTCTGACTTAGAATACACCTCTTTTTTAAAAAACAAAAAAAAATAGCTGCTTTATTCCACAGACACCAAACTTGGGCAAAATGAGCTAAACACATGTATGTAAAATAGACAAGTGTTTTTCTAGACTTTTTTGCTCGAGTTATATTTTTGTTTATTATAATTCGGTATATATTTTGTTATTATAATTTTTCTGCAAAATGATCCTCAATTTAACCCAGTAAACGTGCAACTAAAAGTCATTTTTATTGGTCCCAGCCTTCAAGCCCGGCAAAAATTTATGTATTTGAAGTCGAAAAAAATACGAAAAATGACTCAGTGGCGACCCTACAAAATCAAAATACATTGGGCCTATGGAAAGTGAAAGTAACTTTTTTCCAACGTAGAAAAATGAAACTTGGTACATTAATAGGACACCTCAGGGCAAACAGAAAAGTCAATGACAGCCACACCTAAACTCAACAGGAAGTCCGCCATGTGGGGTGAAAGCATGACCACTAAAATCGCACCCCTTATGCGCAAAAAGATGCAAATCATTGTGTTTTAATCTAAATGGCCCCAAATTTGGTGAGTATCATCTAGACACGTGTGCCAACCAAAGTTGTGACTTTGTTTATGATATCTTATCGGGTATGGGTGTGGCAAGCCTGTAACGAGGTGGCCATTTTATGAAAATAAAATGTCTCTTAACTCTCAAACGCCTTCTCGGATCGAGTTGGACCCAAAAAGGCGTTTGTGCACATTCATGACCTGAACACAAAAATATGTAAATAAAAGGGTTATCTTTAGAAATGGCTCTCCAGCGCCCCCTACAAACTTATAATGGGACCCAAGAATTTAGTTTGTCATAGAGACATGAAATTTGGTACACACATCTCTTATGTCATGAGGAGCATAAAAGCCAATGACAACCACCCCCTATCTATAAATGTGTTGCCATAGCAACGTCCCAAAAATGTGGAAAAAGTCAATGGGAAGTGAAAATTTTAGTTTGTCATAGGCAAATGAAACTTGGTACACACATCCAGCATGGGCTTATGAACAAAAAAGCCAAAGGGGACCACACCTTATCACACACGGGAAGGCGGCCATTTTAAATTGAAGATGTGAACCGACTTAGAATACAACCTCTCTTTTAAAAAACAACAGAAAATAGCTGCTTCATTCCACAGACACCAAACTTGGGCAAAATGAGCTAAACACATGTGTGTAAAATAGACAGGCGTTTTTCTTGTCGTTTTTGCTCGAGTTATATTTTTTTTATTATAATTTGGTATATATTTTTTTTATTATAATTTTTCTGAAAAATGATTTTCAATTTGACCCAGTAAACGTGCAACTAAAAGTCATTTTTATTGGTCCCAGACTTCAAGCCCGGCGAAAAATTTATGTATTTGAAGTCGCTGAA
>CM044551.2:337500-409184 GCA_024416835.2 Perccottus glenii | reverse complement strand
AAGGCGCCATTTTAAATTGAAAATGTGAACCGACTTAGAATACAATCTCTCTTTTAAAAAACAACAGAAAATAGCTGCTTCATTCCACAGACACCAAACTTGGGCAAAATGAGCTAAACACATGTATGTAAAATAGACAAGTGTTTTTCTTGTCGTTTTTGCTCGAGTTATATTTTGTTTATTATAATTTGTTTTTTTTTTTTTATTATAATTTTTCTGAAAAATGATTTTCAATTTGACCCAGTAAACCAACAACTAAAAGTCATTTTTATTGGTCCCAGACTTCAAGCCCGGCAAAAATGTATGTATTTGAAGTCCCCGAAAAAAAAATATGAAAAATGACTCAGTGGCGACCCCTACAAAAGTCAAAATACATTGGTTCTATGGAAAATGAAAGTAAATTTTTTCAATGTAGAAATACAAAACTTGGTATATCCATAGGACACCTCAGGGCAAACAGAAAAGTTTATTACAGCCATACCGTAAACTCAACAGGAAATCTACTATGTTGGGTGGAATGCGTGACCACCTAAATCGTACACTTTGTGCTAAAGGGTTTTCATCTAAACAGCTCCAAATTTGCTTTAAAGCACGACATGCAATCCTCCGAATATATGTGTCCCCGCGGTCTCAAGGGAGGCTAGGGCCTTTATCGCCGCTTGCGGCTTTAATTTCTTTTATTTTTTAAAATAACAATCTGTCTTCTACTGATTCCTGAACACAACTAACTTAAAAAAGTATAATATAAATAATATATTAAATCTAATCCCAGAGTGAGTCCATGTAAAACAATAATCTGTAAAAAAGATCTGACTTTGTTTAAAAAGTGCAAATTGTGAAGCATCGGTTTTTTTGGCATCAGACCCACTTTAAGGCATTTGCTCAGATTTAACAGATTGTTCTGAAAACTGCAGGATTTAAAAGAGTGGTTCTGATTGGTCAAACAGGGTCATGTGACAGATAAACAGAATATAGTTATACAAAACTGTTTTATCAAAAAAGACACCTAAAACTTAACATTAAACTGTAACTTCAGGCCTGTTGCCACTGCAGTAAAAAACGTAAAACAGATGTATTTTGTGCTTAGGATATTTTAACTGTTGAATCTGATTATTACAAAAGATTTTGGTGATTATTCATTTATTATTTTTAAGCTAAATGTTTTGCAAAAACCCATAAAAGAAAAGCTTAGACTGAATGTTTCTAGACGTTTGACCCTAAACCAGGACAAATGAGGTCACAAAGGTCACAGAGGTCTGATTCGTTTATTTCTGTCACATGACCCTGTCAGAACATTTATGGCCCCGTCCACGGCCCACACAGATATTTCTTATAACTGCTCTGAGTTTGCACATGCTCAGTGTGGACAGGGCCTGGATTAAATTCACACAGTTTACTTTTGATTTTGAAAAGTTTTATGTGCTTTGTCCAAATGTGTAACCTTCACTGAACTGGGATTAAAGAGCGTTTTTCAAAAGCACCAAGGACTTTCCCCAAGTCCTGCCTCGAGTCGAGAGTAAACTTTAGCAACGCCCGTCTAAACCGGGTCTAAACCAGGTCTAAACCGGGTCTAAACCGGGTCTAAACCGGGTCTAAACCGGGACTAAACCGGGTCTAAACCGGGTCTAAACCGGGTCTAAACCAGGTCTAAATCAGGTCTAAACCAGGACTAAACCAGGACTAAACCAGGACTAAACCAGGACTAAACCAGGTCTAAACCAGGTCCAAACCAGGACTAATCCTGGTCTAAATAAGGTCTAAAGCAGGTCTAAAGCAGGTCTAAACCAGGTCTAAACCAGGTCTAAACCAGGATTAAACCAGGTCTAAACCAGGACTAAACCAGGACTTAACCAGGTCTAAACCAGGTCTAAACCAGGTCAAAACCACGTCCAAACCAGGTCTAAACCAGGATTAAACCAGGTCTAAACCAGGTCTAAACCAGGTCCAAACCAGGTCTAAACCAGGTCTAAACCAGGTCTAAACCAGGTCCAAACCAGGACTAAATAAGGTCTAAACCAGGTCTAAACCAGGACTTACCCTGATCACAGCCGAGCGGTGTCTAAATTAGCATGCTAACTGTTGCTAGCTGTTGCCAACTGTACTTGTGAAAATTGTAGCATGCTATTGTTGACATTAGCACACAGCAGTTGGCCCCTGAGTCACATGCTAATGTTAGCATGCTTGTTCATTAGCTTGAGTATTAGCTTAAATTTAGCACATCAAGCCACCTGGACTGAGCCGTTTGTTTGGAGAAAAGCCAGACTTTTTTGGCACAAACAGGAGCAAAATGTTATCTTTGAAAAACAAGTTTAACAAATACATTATAAAAAAATAAAAAAAGTTTATGTACAAAAAAGGTTTTCCTGTTTTAAGACTAATTGCTGAAGCAGGAAGCAGCGTGAATCATGGGAAATGTAGTCTGTACAGTAACAGGAGATTGTGATAAATACAGTTAAAACATGACA
Organism: Perccottus glenii; assembly: GCA_024416835.2. NCBI lineage: Eukaryota > Metazoa > Chordata > Actinopteri > Gobiiformes > Odontobutidae > Perccottus > Perccottus glenii. Next base: position 406,719 of record CM044551.2, on the reverse strand, counting down.
CAGCACCTTTAATGTAAAAAAGATTAATACTGTTTCTGTGAGAGCTTCCTTCGGTTTTGGTCAGAGTCTTGGATCGTCTCAGTCGTTACCTTGAGGCCTTGTCCAATCAGCTTCATGGTCCAGGCTGTTGCCAGACAGAACTTGACAGAACAACTAATAAACACCATCTGATTACTTCAGAAGAGTTTTTTTAGACTGCAGCTCCTAAAAAGAACAAAAAGAGAAAAAAATAAAACACAATTATTACAGTTGTTTCCATCACACATGTTGCACTTACAGCAGTGTCTTGTGTAGACTGTTTACATATTTGTGTCTGTTCTGGCTCGTTGAGCCATGTTGTTTGTATTTAGTTTAATATGTTTATTATTTATACATAGTAAATCTTCCTAAGGGATATTAATGTGTTTGGAGGCGGAAGGATGTGACCGGAAGTTACACGTGCTAACTTCCTGTTCAGCAAAGCACTGCGCTAGATCGCCTGCAGTTTTGAGTCCTGTGCAAGCCTCTCTCATGGAACCTCTAAAATGGTCCTCGTGTAAGGGCGCCGCCATACGGTGATTTTACAGCGAAATACAGCGATATACCTCCGTCCAGCAGAGGGCAGGCTCCAAAAGCAGAAATATAAGGAGAAACCCAATGGTGACTTTACAAGAGTAAAACTCATGTTTACAGCCTGGTACAAAAGATGGCTCCGGTCTCTAGAGCTAAGTTTTTATTACATGACAACTCTGGGGTATTTTTGATTAATATTTTAACAAAATTGTAACAATTTATTTTGTTACAATGAAATGTCATCCTTGAGTACTTATGCTCTTAAACTTTACATCTTGAATTAAATCATTTGCTTGTGTGTTCGTTTGTGAACATGAGTGAATCAGCTGGCATAGCAGGAGAGCACCTTGTTAACCTCATAGTATAGGCTGCTGCATGTTCAAAACATCAGTTCCTAGCATTTATTCACATGGCATTTATCTTTTTATTACCAGGCCAGGGTGTTTTCAGTTGTGGGACTGAACAAAACCAAAAGAAGAACCAGCCTAGCATTGGATGGCACCTTGTCATCAATAATGACCATAAAGATGGCCAATTTGGAGCCCTGCTTTAAATGGGAGCCCCCCTCAGATATCATCAAGGCCTCCAAGAAGACCACAGGCCAGTATAACCATGCCCACAGATCATAGACAAGGACTATACCAGCTTCTGATCTGTATTTGATACTGATTATTCCTCATTTCAAGTTATTTGTGTAATGTATTCATCTGTTTTATTACTTGAAAAAATGGTACTGTTTAATAACATTTTTTGTTGCACTTTGTTTCTGATGGACCATGTGCTGGGAGGATTTGAATGAAGAATAATGTCCCTCCCTAACTAATCTTGTCATTTTTGGCTGAACATAAATCATTAAGTGCTCTTAAGAATACAATCATTCACAACATAGGCTAGGTTTCAGTTATACCATTCATTCAAAATATCAATCAACCTACCTAGGTTAAATCTTAAACACTGGTCTATGTATGAGGCTTTATTGTGGTCCATAGGCAGTCATTTAGGCACAACAATAGTTTTCTGGTTGAATGTTCAGCTCAAGTCTAGAAGGCCCTACAAGTTTTGATGCCAAACATGAACCAGAATAAGTTCAGGTATTGCACATGGGTGCAAGTGGTCTTTAGCAGACCACCCAAAAATCCACTAGACTGCAGGAAATCACATCTACCTAATCCAAAAACAAACCACCAGAATGCAGGGTACAACATGGGTGAACGTCAATTTCAATACTCTGATATCTGAGCCACCAACTTGTGTGTCTGTGTGCGTGCTGCGCGGCACTGTTTTGACCACCCCTGACAAAATCTCACTCCAAGGTTTTTTGAAAAGTTGGCAGGTATGATTTATACAATCTATGGTCCTGTGTTGAGCACAGCCTGTAAGTTGGTCAAAATACTATTCAGTATTTGCAGACATATTTTGTTTGTTCTGTACTGGTGAATGTGTAAATAAATCCTCGATTTGGGTCATAGCATTGAATTAGCGATTAGCCCGCTAGCATTAGCATGCTAGCTTATTTTGATTGTGTGTATTGAGCTAATAATAATGATGAGTCATGAGGTCTGTTAAGTTGACGTAGCATTTGTTTTGTTATTTTATTCACATATATGCTCTAATGTTGACGTATTTGTGTGTAACAGTTTTACTCTGTCTGCTGATTGATTTAATAAAAGCTAAGTCATCAGTGGAAGAGTTCTCTGTCTGTCTAACTGCGCTCGGGGAAGTAGTGAGGGCAGAACAGTGTCCATATGTACATTTTATGTACTGGTTATTAAATACACATTTGTTATCAAATACATATTCCTAAAATTGTATAATTCTTTTGTTGATTACTCTTGACAAATAACTCCTTTTAGAAAAAAAGACTAAAACTAACACACAGAGTCACTACAAATATAGCGTTTCAGCGTCAGTTCAGGCAGGCCACGTAGTCAAGCTCTGCTGTCAGCTGACACCCAGATCAGCTGATCTGATTGCTATAGCACTCAATTGGTCCGTTCAAACAGGGCGCCCTATTTAAGTGCATTTTCAGTCTGCTGCTTGGCTGCTTCCACTGCATTGCTTGCAACCCACCTCCTCCCCGTATCGCCTCCGTAACTTTGTTTAACTTAATCAATGTCATACTGTTTTCATTGATGCATGCTCTGTTCTCAAGGGGGGAATTTTATTTGCTGCTCTCCCAGTTTTAAATGGGAGATTTAGGGGTGTGACGGTTAGTATATAACCGTGTGATTGGCGGTTATAGTTGAACACCGTCATTAGAACTCTATAACCGCCAAAACCGTGTCATTAAAATATTTTTTATATTTACCACTTCATTAAATTTTGCTTTGTAGAAAACCTTTCTTAAAAGCGAATTCTGTTTTGTACAAATTTATCTTAATTTTAATAAATGTTTCATTAACCAATTGCATGTATTTTAATAAATAAAAAGCAAATATAGCAGACAATGATAGCCGTGACATGGAAGCGCCAGCGCGCGCTTCACTTGCACTGCACTGTGAACTAGAGCGCAGCTCATCGTAAATGAAACTCAGCGTAGGCCTATGCCTCATACATTAGCACAAATACAGTGCCAGCCACTCAGGAGCTTTTGGCAAAGTCATCTTTCCTTGACCCACGATACAGAGGCAATGGGGGGATGGATTGGGGGAGACAAAAGATGCACTCCGGGTGGAAATTGTATCAGCTGACGAGGGAAACGGAGGCGGAGTTAGTGGTGCTTCGGAGGCTGCTGCTGCTGGAGATGATTCGGGAGAGGTCTGTGCACCACCCCCTCCCAAGAAGAGAAATCTTGGAGATCTCCTTAATAAACGGAGGTCTGAAATCTCTGCCCCTTTACCGATCAGAGCGCGCGCTGACACAGCGTTAACCCGCTATCTCCAAGAACAACCAATTGACTCTACGGCAGATCCACTAGCATGGTGGCGAGACAATGAAACACGCTATCCGCTCTTAGGGGGTACTCACACTAGCCAGTTTGAACCGTGCCCGAGCGTGTTTGACCACCAAAGCGCGGTTCGTTTGACTAGTGTGAGTAGGGATGGGCGATATGGCCAAAAATCCATATTGCGATATACATTGCAGCCTCTTGCGATAACGATATATATTGCGATATATAAATGATAATAGAATTATTTCAGAACAGGTTACATAGATCCTAAGGAAAGCCAAACTGCTAAATGTATTTTTTAATGTTATTCCTGAAAAGGAACTCACAATCTTCTTGCATAAAGCAACAGCACGGTCAATTCGGGGATCTTTCACACTTTTTTCTGTTGACAAACGTGTAAGATTTTATATGTTAATTTAATCTATAATCTCTCTCTCGCGCGCTCTCTCTCTCTCTCTCGCCGCTTCGCCGCTCTTGGCTGCATTACCTGGCTATGCTAGCTCCGCGAAGTCTCCGTGTAACACGACTAATCTGTTGTAGGCTACTACCTCAAAACGAAACATGTTACTGAATACCAGCTTTGCCAGCTCCGTGAAGTCCGGAGCTGGCAAAGCTGGTATTCAGTAACATGTTTCGTTTTGAGGTAGTAGCCTACAACAGATTAGTCGTGTTACCTCTCTTAGCCGGAACTGTTGCCCCACACACTCTACAGAGTATAATTTGCTGCTGCACGTCAGACGGCTTAAATCCGAATTACGTCCAAATAATGGATGTTGCGTCTTTTCACCAGCTCCTCCGCTTTCAGCCATATTTCAAGCTGCAGCTCGTGGCTGTAAATTTTGAAATTGCGTCATCAACATGTATTATCGCGGTAGTGCAATAGAATTAAAATCTCTATCGTATGCCAATTTTTTATCATTTATATCGCATATCGTTCATATCGCCCATTACTAAGTGTGAGTGCTCCGAACCGTGCCCGGGCGCGGCTCGATTAGCCGGCCCTGGCCCGCTTGGAAGAGGTGGGTCAGAGCACGGTTAGTTGGGCTCGGGCGCGGTTCGCATGTAGTGTGAGCGCCAACCGTGCTGGAGCATGGAACAGGACGCGTGACATCACGGTTTTGCGACGCTCCTTGCGACGCTCCAAAACAACTTGAATCTGTACTTGAGTGGATTATTTATAGCTGTGCTGACATTTACACTAGTCTGGTGTGGAAAACTCAAGTCTACACTCTCTTTTGATTCTGGCAATACTAGTGTTTTTCACGACAGGGGAAATGTCACTCTTTGGATTCTTAATGTACATACCTGTTATTTTCTCTAAATGCTAGTCTGCAGACCGTTCATTTTATGCATGTTGCAATGTGGTAATGCACTTAGACTTGTTTTAGGCTTTACCTAAGTTGTAAATTTAACTTTTGCTTCCAAAGTGTAAATCATCTGTGCCTGTTCTCCTTGGTTTAGAAGTGTACTTTAATGACAACATATTACATCTTTATCATTGGGCTACAGTAAAGTCATTACAATACATTCATTCCCTTGGCATGTTAAAAGAATTGACAAAGTTGACAATTCAGTTCATGATTATTCTTTGCTATTATGTGTTGGAGAAAAGTGAAGTGAAAATGTAAATGAAAAATGTATTTTAATCATAACATTTCATCATGTAACACCCAGTCTTGCAGTGTCTATGCACCAGGGCAGGTTTCTCTCAGGCATATGGGACTGAGGTCTTGTCCAAACAAACTCATGAATCTAACGTCTTCTGTGCGGGGTATTTGAAGCCAGGATGAGGCTGTTGTTGTTGTTAATACTCTTATTTGCTTTCAGAAGTTGTTTAATATACCGTAGCATATATTTACTATGCACTTTAACCTAACACTACCTCAAACCTCTACACTTTATAATTCAACCTCGAACCTCTACAATATATACAACACACTTCCATAAATTATACACCACACACACAAGGTAGCCTATTTTGTTTCACCACTGCACATGGTTGTGTTATGTGAAATACTGTATTTCTTTTTTTTTTTATGAGAAGTGCTGACCAATCCCAAATAAATGGGAGATGGTTCTGAACTCTACATTTGTGGCCAGTCTCCATATGCATATTGCAACACGTTGGTCCAAGGGCACTGGTTTTCTGAATGAAGTGGTCTGTCTTTGAAGCGCGGCTGCAGGCTGTTGCACAACTGCAAGAATGATGTCCTTCTCATTCTGAAATTAGCCTTCCACTCACAGTCTGTCCAGCTGCTGAGAACATGCTGCCACCACACAGCAGATCTCTGACGAATCCATATGGTCCTGCAGCAGAATGGAGAAATATTGTTAACTGTATATAGTTTATGCATACACAATTACCTTACAGCACTTTGAAGTGAAATTAAATAAACAACAAACTACTACTCCAGTGCATACATAACAGTTATGTGTCCCGTTGAATACGGGTGTCTTAATACAAGAATGTAGCTAATATTAACCAGCAAATTATATTAAGTTACATGATTATTACCTTTAGAACGCTACTGTCATAATTACAAAAAAAAAAATTATACACATATTGTATTTCAAATTTCACAATACACTTTTCAATTGTATTCAATGACATTTCATTATATTAATTCTTACCTTGTCGATGTACGGGAACTGTAGTCCGTAATCAAAGCTGCAAAGTCCTTGCTGCACTTCAGCTGGTACCTTGCAAACCTCCTCATACGAGCAGCACGATTACGTGAAAATTTTCGCGCCACTAAGGCGACAAATCTGTTTAACAACAGGCTGTGAGAGGGCTGTGGACCACCGTGTACCAAACGACACAAAATTATCCACAAATAAAACAGAGCGATGGACTCCATTGTGTTCAGAGAGCGCCGCTTTTCCTGTTTATCCCAAAACCGTCGCACCATAATGACGTAAGCATGCTCCGGCACGAATGCTGAAACCCTATGTGAGTGCAGGCCAGAGGGGGAGTGGGGAGGGGGGACAATCGTACTCGGGCCCGGTTCATGGCAACCGTGCCTAGTGTGAGTACGCCCTTAGCAAAATTGGCACGTAAATACATGTGTATTTGTGCTACAAGCACAGCATCAGAGCGAGTTTTTAGCACTGCAGGGAACATAGCTACCCCTGTCAGATCGTTTTGTTTACTGTGTGTGATTTATTTAAAACAAAGCACGTTCATTGCAAAGTTTTTTTTTTTTTGTTAAGGATTTGTTCACTGTGTGTGATTCATTTAATAAGCACATTCACTGCTAGTTGTCTTGCTGTTAATTTTAAATAAACGTAGAGCAAGTAGCTAATCAGTGTCTGCTCGTTTATTCAAACTAATACCCCCGCTCTCCCGACGGTTATGTTATGAACCGTCACATTTGACTCACGTCGTAACCGTCATCACCAATTCTGAAACCGGCACACCCCTAGGGAGATTGTCCCCAGAAGCTGCTGCTGTTACCTGACTAGCTTTCATGGAGCTCATGAAAGTATGGGTAACTTAGAACAGAGCCATACCGCCAAATGTAACTTTAACAATCATGCAAATAAAAGTTATAAAAAATTTGACTAAAGAATTGTCTATGGTATTTTTGACTCAAGTGGTCCTGACTGAACTAACAGAAAGAGGGAAGCAAACACATATCTGGGGTGTGGACGAGTTCGACAGGTGGTGGCACAGGGAACTGACTGCTGATGGTGTTTTCTTTACAAAGAAAGACGCAAAATCATCAGCTGTTAAATCTAATAAAGGTGGGGGAGCAGGCAGACAAAGGAGGGCAGAAAAGGTTTTAAAGAGAGTGCGCGAGTCAGGTGAGTTGATTATCACAGACAGGAATGGAAATCACAACATGGGCTCAGGAATACTTCCAGAAAACATTGTCGGTGAACACAATCCACTGTAACATTTGCCGTTGCCAACTAAAACTCTCTGGAGCCAGGGCTCATTTAAAATGGACTGTGGCAAAGTGGAAAACTGTTCTGTGTCAGACAAACCAAAATTTAAAGTTCTTTTTGTAAAACTGGGACACCATGTCCTCCGGACTAAAGAGGACAAGGACAACCCAAGTTGTTCTGAGCTCAGTTCAGAAGCCTGCCTCTGATGGTGTGGGGTTGCATGAGTCTGTGTGGCATGAGCAGCTTACACATCTGGAAAGGTACCATCAAAGATGAAAGGAATATCCAGGTTCTAGAACAACATATGCTCCCATCCAGACGTTGTCTCTTTCAGGAGAGACCTTACATTTTCCAACAAGACAATGACCACATCCTGCATCAGTTACAACATCATGGCTGCGTCGAAGAAGGATCTGGTTCTGACAGATCTATTATCCATAGAAAACATTTGGAGCATCATAAAGAAGAAGATGTGACAAAGAAGACCTAAGGCAACTAGAAGTCTGTATCAGACAAGAATGGGACAACATTCCTAAACTTGAGCACTTGTCTCCTCAGTCACAGGCGTTTGCAGACGTTATAAAAAGAAGAGGTAAACATGGTCTTGTCCCAACTTTTGTGAGATGTGTTGATGCCATGAAATTTAAAATCAACCTATTTTTTCCATTAAACATTTGATATGTTATCTATGTTGTATTCTGAATAAAATATTGAAATTTGAAACTTCCACATCATTGCATTCTGTTTTATTCACAATTTGTACAATGTCCCATCTTTGTTGGAGTCAGGTTTGTAAGTCGCTTTGGATAAAAGCTTTTGCTAATTGACTTAACGTAAAACAGAAATAAATTAAATAACCCTCGTGTGATAGAGACGCTCTGGTTTGATGTGAGCCACAAGAATCACTGTATTTGAACAGGTTTTAGTTGGATTTGAACAGGTTTAAGATGGATTTGAACAGGTTTTAGTTGAATTTGAACAGGTTTTAGTTGAATTTGAACAGGTTTTAGTTGGATTTGAACAGGTTTTAGTTGAATTTGAACAGGTTTTAGTTGAATTTGAACAAGTTTTAGTTGAATTTGAACAGGTTTTAGTTGAATTTGAACAGGTTTTAGTTGAATTTGAACAGGTTTTAGTTGAATTTGAACAAGTTTTAGTTGAATTTGAACAGGTTTTAGTTGAATTTGAACAGGTTTTAGTTGGATTTGAACAGGTTTTAGTTGAATTTGAACAGGTTTTAGTTGGATTTGAACAGGTTTTAGTTGAATTTGAACAAGTTTTAGTTGGATTTGAACAGGTTTTAGTTGAATTTGAACAGGTTTTAGGCAGATTTGAACAGGTTTTATGCAGACTGACCGGTTTGATGGGAGCCACAGGAAACGCTGTACGTTGTCCATAAACTGATGGTCATCAGGAAGGTTGTGATGAAGCCGAACACCTGCAGAAACAAAGATAGACATGAGAAAAGGTTCAACATGCTTAGAGTTGTCCATTTCTGTGACATTTGCTTTTATAAAGTGTCCAAGTTTTACTCACGACTACATTTTTCAGCTGTTTTTACAAATGCTTCTGTTTCTTTTCACAACAGCTCTGCTAACTCTTTCTAAGTTTCTATGTATTATTCTATTTACAAAACATTTTAATATTTCATGTAACAGTGAGAAAAGAGAAGACCCTCTGACTCCTCTGAAAAGGTTAGATTTTAGAATTAGTCTGTTTTTTAACAAAACTTAAAACCACACTTTTGAGATCAATCCAAAAAAACAGTGACATATTTTAATCATATTCCATAACATCTTTTACTGTTAATAAAAATAAATCCATGTGATAAAAGTGTTGGTGATCTCATGTTTTCTCTGTCGTTCTAAAAACTCTGACTGAGTTTAAGGTTAGTGTTATTGTGAAAGCAGCCTGTTATCTTTTCAGATCAATGTGTTGTTTCCTGAATCATTAACGACTGATGGAGTCAGGAATGTCTGAGTCAGAGGTGAACACAAACCGAAGCAGTGACCAGCGCCGACACTCCTCCAGCTTTAACAGCAGCAACGATGGAGGCAATGAGGATCAGGACGGTGCCCACACAGTAGTGAAAGAACTCCTGCAGGGAAAGAGACAGAGTGTCAGAGTCAAAGACAGAGACAGAGTCAAAGACAGAGTGTCAGAGTCAAAGACAGAGACAGCGTCAAAGACAGAGTCAAAGACAGAGACAGAGTCAAAGACAGAGTCAAAGACAGAGTCAGCGTCAAAGACAGAGTCAAAGACAGAGACAGAGTCAAAGACAGAGTCAAAGACAGAGACAGAGTCAAAGACAGAGTCAAAGACAGAGACAGAGTCAAAGACAGAGTCAAAGACAGAGACAGAGTCAAAGACAAAGACAGAGTGTCAGAGTCAAAGACAGAGACAGAGTCAAAGACAAAGACAGAGTGTCAGAGTCAGCGTCAAAGACAGAGACAGAGTCAAAGACAAAGTCAGAGACAGAGTCAGCGTCAAAGACAGAGTCAAAGACAGAGACAGAGTCAAAGACAGAGACAGAGTCAAAGACAAAGACAGAGTGTCAGAGTCAGCGTCAAAGACAGAGACAGAGTGTCAGAGTCAAAGACAGAGACAGAGTCAAAGACAAAGACAGAGTGTCAGAGTCAGCGTCAAAGACAGAGACAGAGTCAAAGACAAAGTCAGAGACAGAGTCAGCGTCAAAGACAGAGTCAAAGACAGAGAGAGTCAAAGACAGAGACAGAGTCAAAGACAGAGACAGAGTCAAAGACAAAGACAGAGTGTCAGAGTCAGCGTCAAAGACAGAGACAGAGTCAAAGACAAAGTCAGAGACAGAGTCAGCGTCAAAGACAGAGACAGAGTCAAAGACAGAGACAGAGTGTCAGAGTCAGCGTCAAAGACAGAGACAGTCAAAGACAAAGTCAGAGACAGAGTCAAAGACAGAGTCAGCGTCAAAGACAGAGTCAAAGACAGAGACAGAGTCAAAGACAGAGTCAAAGACAGAGACAGAGTCAAAGACAGAGTGTCAGAGTCAAAGACAAAGACAGAGTCAAAGACAGAGACAGACAAAGACAAAGTCAGAGAAAGAGTCAAAGACAGAGTCAAAGACAGAGTCAGTCAAAGACAGAGACAAAGTCAAAGACAGAGTCAGAGTCAAAGACAGAGACAGAGTCAAAGACAGAGACAAAGACAGAGTCAAAGACAGAGTCAGAGTCAAAGACAGAGTCAGAGAGTCAAAGACAGAGTCAGAGACAGAGTCAAAGACAGAGACAGAGTCAAAGACAGATACAGAGTCAAAGACAGATTGATTTTAACAAACCTTTTATTACAACACAATATACAAGACATTACCTAATATTTACCATACCATATTTTTACACCAAAATATAAATATACAAAATAAATAAATAAAAGAAAAAAGAAAAAACTCACATCACAAAAATCAATTCACCTTTAAAACAGAGCACAGAGCCTCCTTGTAACACCAAATACATTCAAATGTAACAAAATCATCAATAGACTTATAATATAAAAAATCTACCATGACTCTTGACTTCACCAAATTAAAAAACAAGGCCACCATATTCTGATTTAGATTCTGTTCTATTTTCTTTTCCTACTTAAATAAATGGCCAGCTTGGCTTGGCCTAGAACAAAATTCAGAAGCTTACAGACAACACTTTTTTTCCTCACATACTTGTACCCCAAAATAAACGTCTCCAGAGAAAAGGTCTCATTGCACCTCTTAAAGACATCACTTACAACTTCAAACAAAGGTTGTAGTCTACAACAATTCATGAACATATGAAAAATGGTTTCTCTAGTAGAGCAAAAGGACATCCAGAGTCAACCTCAGGGTTTAAAACTGAGACAAATGCATTAACCGCAACAGCACCATGAATGATCTTCCACTGTAAATCACCTGTTCTCTTGGTTAACGGTGGTTTATACAAAGAAATCCACTCAGGCTTTACGCCTTCGTCCAGTTTAAAAACATCACGCCAAGGAGTATCAACTCTTGCACTTAAGACATTTTTGCTAAACACTAAAACACAAGACCTGTACAAAGATTTACAGCACTTAAAAAGTCTTTGCACAGAGATGCAGAATTTTTAAAAAGGGGGAAATAATCCTCCAACATTTATAGTCAAAGATAAACGAGGAAAGGAGTCTTTGGGATTTGCAACACAAGAACCTTCATAGTATTCTGTTAACAATTCCATTTCAGTTGTTTCAAGAGCAGCTTTCCATTTCATGAGCAACTGGTTAACAAGACGAATAGACCTGATTCCCAAGTGTTGAGCTAGAGCTACTTCATCCTTGAAATCTGACCCTACAATGCTCAGTAGCTGTCTCAGAGTGAGAACATTATGTCCCACCAACACCCTACTGAGTCCAGGAAAACAGGAACTGTCCATTAAATCCAACCGGGCGCCATTTATTAAAGGCTCCTCCAGTAACCAGAAAAGAGAAGGTGAGCTTTCTGAACGTTGGACAAAAAAGAGACTCCAAACTTTAAAAGTATTCTTATAAAAAATTGGCAACTTAGAGGTGTCCAGTTTTAAGGGATCCATTAGGAAAAGTGCTTTGTCCAGTCCCAAACCTGCAAAACTCAGAATCAGGCATGAAACAGCGCCAGTTACAGTCTGAAGGTCCATCCAGAAGTCTTTGCACAAACTGTAACCGAAAGGCTGCAATCCTGCTTTGAAGATGCACAAGTCCTTGGCCACCCTCCTCCTTAGGCAAAAACAATACATTTTGTGAAACCCAATGCAGCCTACCCCAAAAAAAATTCACCATGAGAGTCTGAATTTTTAAAAGTAATTGCAAAGGAGGATCTACACATGCAAACCTATGCCATAAGGAAGACGCCACCAAGTTGTTAACAATTAAAATCGTCCTCTGTATGATAATTTTGGAGTCAAATGCTTCCACTTGTCTAGGCGTCCTTTGACTTTTCAATTAAACCTTCCCAGTTTTTCTGTACTACTGTCTCCTCACCCAGAAAAACCCCCAAGTATCGAAACCCTTCTTTACCCCACTGTAAACCAGAAGGGAGTTGTGGTTTTCCACCTTCCCAACTTCCTATCAGAAGGGCTTCACTCTTATTCCAATTTACATTAGCAGAAGACAAGGTTTTAAAATCTCCAAGCAATTCAAATAAAACCTGCACATCACTTTGCTTACTAATCACTACTACTAAATCATCAGCATACGCTGATAATGAAAAGTTGCAATTACACGTTGGCAAAGAAATACCTTCAAGTTTCAACCTAATTTGTTGTAATAAAGGCTCTATGGCCAAAGAATAGAGCATACCAGAAAGGGAGCACCCCTGTCTAATACCTCTGCAGGCTTTAAAAGGAGCACACAAACCACCGTTAACCTTGAGAATACTCTGAACGTCACTATAGAGAACTTTCACCTGATCTATAAAGGTTTTACAAAAACCAAAGGCTTCCAGAACTCTCCATAAATAAGTGTGCTCAACGCGATCAAAGGCTTTCTCTTGATCTAATGATATAAGGCCATAATCTAGATTTAGCCTCTTAGAGACATCAAGAAGATCACGAATCAAATAAACATTATCAAAAATTGACCTCCCAGGGACGCAGTAAGTCTGATCAGGATGAATTACCTGGTCCATAACCTCTGCTAATCGATTTGCTAAGACCTTAGAGAGCAGCTTGTAGTCGCCACACAGGAGGGAAACTGGACGCCAGCACCTGATGTCCGTCAGATCACCCTTCTTGGGTAGGAGAGTCAGGACCGCTCTGCGGCAACTCAATGGCAGAAGCCCTCCGACTAGACTGTCATTCATTACCTCTAGCAAGTCCTCTCAATCTCTGACCAAAGGGACTTATAAAAGTCAACAGGCAGACCATCAATCCCTGGTGCTTTCCCCAACGCCATGCCTTGGAGGGCTTTAACCAGTTCCTCCATGGTCACAGCACCTGAGATCTTTGCATTGACTTCCTCTGCCACTTGAGGAAGATTTTTAAAAAATGTACTGTCACACCTATAATCTGGACTCAGTTCACTTTTATATAATGACTCATAAAAATTGGCTGCTCTCTTACAGATATCCTTCGGGTCAGTCAGCAAGGCTCCAGATTCAGAACGTAAGGCATGAATAACTCTATTCTGCCCATTTTTCTTTCCAAGCTAAAGAAAAACCTTGATGGTACATCCATTTCATTTATGCTTAGAAAACGTGACCTGACCAGAGCACCCTGCGATTTAATCCCTAAAAGGTCAGATAGCTGAGTCTTCTTATTTTTTATAAGAGACTCCACCTCAGGCAAGTGAACCAATTCTTGCAATTTTAAAAGATCAGTCTCTAAGGAGCTCAAACTCAGGGTTACCTCTCTAGTGACGTTCTGAGAGTATTGCTGACATAGTTGCTTTATCTGGACTTTCCCAAAGTCCCACCATTGCTGCAGTGTTCTAAAGGAATTCTTTGTAGTTTTAAACATGCTCCAAAAAATTTAAAACTTTCCTAAAACACTTGTCGTCCAATAAAGTGGTATTCAAGTGCCAATAGGCACTCTTTGACTTGATGGAATTTAAACAGATACTACACTGCACCATACTATGATCCGAAAGACCCGATGGAATAATAAAACAACTCTCAACAATACTCCCATGATGTTTAAAAACATAAAACTTATCCAGTCTTGCTAAAGAAATTGTGTTACCACGAACATGAGACCAAGTGTATTGCCTTTGTTCTCCATTTAACTGCCTCCAAATATCAATTAAATCATGTGTTTTTTTTAACTGAACAAGACGCTGACGTGAGGGTCCATGAGGTTCCACATGATTCCTGTCCAGATTAGACTCTGTGCAGTTAAAATCACCACCCAAAACTAAATACTCCAACAGCAACATTTTGTAAGATAGAAGACAAAGTACTTAAAAAAAGCATTCTTTCAACAGCTGACGTTGGTATATACACACAAATAAAAACAAAGACAGCATTTTCAAAAGAGGCTCTTACTTTTAAAAGTCTGCCTTTAATAACCTCTTCAACCTGATAAGATTGTGGGCTGAACCCTTTAGCGAAGAGAACAGCGACTCCACCACTAACTGTGGTATGACTTAGAACAGCAACCCCATTCCATTCCACTGCCCAATCAGCAGCATTAATAACATCAGTATGTGTCTCTTGTAACAGCATAACATCAATTTTTTTCTGATGAATTATTTCAACTAATGCTGCTCTTTTATAAATATCTCTGGCACCATTTATGTTCAGAGTAGCAACATTAACGTGACACATATTTAAAGAAAAAGAAAAAAGAAAAACAATGTCCACAGAAAAACCCACTAAAAGCCATAGAATTAGGTTTGCCCCTATCCTCGTTACGCTCAGGTTTAAGTTTCCTCACTATTTTTTTAACCTGTAGACCTCTTTATTTGTAAAGGATCCTCCATCATGAAAGCCTTAGTATTCTCCACAAACTGCTCTGTATTAGGAAAAAATCTTCAATACACACACCCTCTTATTCTTAGTGGCTCTAAGAAACAGTTTAATATCATCAACCTCGTAGTGACCAGAAAAATCACTCTGAGAAAGACAAACACTTGAATCAGATGATGTACTGTCACTTTCTATATCTTCATACACCGCACTTTTATCAGATTTTTGCGTTTCTATCAATCCCAGTCCTACCAGGCTTCCTCCTCTTTAACGGGACTTTAAAATCTGCCTGCACTGTTTCCATTGGAATGACTTCACCTACGCCTTAACAGCAGGCTGAACCTCAACATCGAGCATCGTTTACATGCTTCTCCGTCTCAATAACGTCTCCCCGCCTGAACATTAGACACAACTAATGTAACATCAGAAACTGCACTTTCAACCGCAGATTCTTCAGTTACAGCGATCGCAGGAACAACAGCACTTCTATCCTCTGAGACGTGTACTGTCGCTGACCCACCCGAGTCTCGCCAACCGGCTCCGCTTTCAGCACTAACGACAGCGCTTCTGACGCCACCACCACCTGACACATTGGTTGCATTTTTCCCGGGACAATCACGAATTAAATGATTAGTTTGTCCACAACTAAAACATCTCATGTTTCCGGATGTCACGTAAATGATGTAATTATAATCATCCGCCCGATAAATCCATATCCTCATCATCATTCACTATCATGTAGACAAACCGCCTAAATGAAACGACATGCTTCAATAAAGGCGATCCACCACCGATAGGGATCTTTTTAATGGGAGAGACAAGTTTTCCATAGCGAGACAAAGCCTTACCTAGTATCTCATCACTTAAAAACCGCGGTACATTAGATAGCGTGACTTTCTTTTGAAGGTGTAGACAGCGGAAGTACAGCATTAAACAGATCCTCAATAACTATTCCTGCCTCAACTAATTCATTAGCCTTTTCAACAGTACTGAGAAATACCACAGTGGCATTATTCATCCTGGAGGCAGACATAATGTTTTCATGCCCAACTACCTCTCCCACTGCGAGACAGCACTTCTCTACACTAACCTGACGCCACTTTCACGCCATGACGCCGGGTCAATGAACCCAAACCACACTGTGCATGCGGGCCGCCATGCTCCCGGTAAGGTGGCACGCCCCAAAAACACCTCCAAACAAAAAAAATAACCCCAAATCACACAAACAAAACAATCAAACGAAAGACCAGAAAAAAAGCCAGAAAGAAAGAAAATTAGATTCACTCAGACTCACCGAAAAACTCTCACACCACCTGCTCTGCACCACGCACCCACACTCTCGCTTCCCAGCATGCAACACACCAGAGACAGAGTCAGAGTCAGAGACAGAGTCAAAGACAGAGACAGAGTGTCAGAGTCAGCGTCAAAGACAGAGACAGTCAAAGACAAAGTCAGAGACAGAGTCAAAGACACAGACGGAGTCAGAGACAGAGTCAAAGACGGAGTCAAAGACAGAGTCAAAGACAGAGTCAACGTCAAAGACAGAGACAGAGTCAAAGACAGAGACAGAGTCAAAGACAGAGTCAACGTCAAAGACAGAGACAACGTCAAAGACAGAGTCAAAGACAGGGACAGTCAAAGAAAGAGACAGAGACAAAGACAGAGTCAGAGTCAAAGACAGAGTCAGAGTCAAAGACAGAGACATAGTGTCAGAGTCAGCGTCAAAGACAGAGACAGTCCAAGACAAAGTCAAAGACAAAGTCAGAGTCAAAGACAGAGACGGAGTCAAAGACAGAGACAAAGACAGAGTCAAAGACAGAGACAGAGTCAAAGACAGAGTCAGCGTCAAAGACAGAGACAGTCAAACACAAAGTCAGAGACAGAGTCAAAGACAGAGACAACGTCCATTCCATTGATGTGGATGGTGTCGTGTGTGCCTCTAGACTCTTTTCTGAAGTCCACGATGAGCTCCTTCGTTTTGGTGGTGTTGAGGAGCAGGTTATTTTCGTTGCACCATGTGGACAGGTGCTGGATCTCTTCCCTGTAGGCAGTCTCATCGTTGTTGCTGATGAGACCAATCACTGTGGTGTCGTCTGCAAACTTGACGATGGCATTAGATCCAAACACAGGCTTGCAGTCGGAGGTGAAGAGGGAGTAGAGAAATGGGCTTAGCACACAGCCCTGTGGTACACCAGTGTTAAGTGTGATGGATGTGGAGCAGGTGGATCCAGATCGGATATTCTGGGGTCTGTTGGTCAGGAAGTCCAGAATCCAGTTGCAGAGTGAGGTATTGATACCCAAGTCTTCAAGTTTGGCAATCAACTTGGTCGGGATGATAGTGTTGAATGCTGAGCTGAAGTCAACAAACAGCATACGTGCATAAGAGTTCTTATTGTCCAGGTGGGTGAGCACAGAGTGCAGTGCCATAGCAACTGCATCCTCTATGCTCCTGTTGCTGCGGTAAGCAAACTGATGTGGGTCCAATGTGGGTGGTATGGAGTCTTTTAGGTGTTCCAGGACCAGCCGCTCAAAGCACTTCATGATGATGGGTGTGAGTGCTACAGGGCGGTAGTCGTTAGGGCAAGAGACAGGTTGAAAATGTCTGTAAAAACCCCAGCGAGCTGCTCCGCACATGCCCTGAGAACACGACCAGGGATGTTGTCTGGTCCAGCAGCCTTGTGTGTGCTGATCCGGCTCAGTGCCGTGCAGACATCAGTGGATGAGAGTGTGATTGGAGGGTGGTCAACTGAGGGTTTGAGCTTGGTTGCAGTTTCTCTGTTGTCTCTTTCAAAGCAAGCATAAAAGTCATTTAGCTCATTCAGGAAGTTGACATCGGTGGTTGCAGGGGTGGAGTGGGTGGGTTTGTAGTCACTGATGGCCTGGATGCCCTGCCACATGCGTCGAGGGTCAGAGTTGGAAAAGTGTCCCTAAATCTTCAGCTTGTAGCAGTGCTTGGCCTTTTTGATGCCCCTCTTCAGGTTTGCTCTGGATGTGCTGTAGGCTTGTGCATCTCCTGAGCTGAAGGCAGTATTGCGTGTCTTGAACAGGAGTCGCACTTCCTTGTTCATCAATGGCTTCTGATTTGTGTATGTGGTGATCTGTTTCTGGGTTGTAACACTGTCAATGGTGGTATTAATATAATCCAATACAGAGGAGGTGTAGCAGTCAATGTCTGTTTGAGCACCACTGGTGGCTTGGGAAGGAAACATACTCCAGTCTGTGTGTAGAAACTTTTCCTGGAGTGTGAAATCTACCCCCGCAGGCCACACCTTGATGGTCTTCACTGATGGCTTCACACGGTTGATGAGGGGTGAATATTTGGGAGTGAGGAACAAAGAGATGTGGTCTGATTGTCCCAGGTGGGGGAGGGGTGTCGCCACGTAAGCTCCAGCCATGTTTGTGTAGACATGGTCTAGGGTTTTGTTTCCTCTGGTGTGACAGGAAACATTCTGATGAAATTTAGGTAGCACAGTCTTTAAGTTAGAGTGATTAAAATCACCCGCAACAATAAACGCCGCCTCGGGTGAAGAGTCTGTTGTTTACTGATGGCTGCATAAAGTTCTTTCATAGCAAGCTTGGCATCAGCATCCGGGGGAATATAAGCTGCAGTTATAATGGTGGAGGTGAACTCCCGCGGCAGATAGAACGGTCTACATTTAACCATGAGAAACTCTAGGTTAGCTGAACAATGGCTCCCAACAACAGCAGAGTTTGTGCACCAAGCTTTGTTAATATAAATACACAATCCGCCTCCCCTTGTCTTACCGGATCCATCTGTTGTTCTGTCCGCGCGGAGTGTGTGATGTCCCGTGAGCTCAGTAGCGGAGTCTGGTATTCCGCTATTTAACCACGTCTCCGTGAAGATAAGGACGTTACAGTTCAGAAGTCTTTTGCTGTGTGTCATGTTGAGTCGAATCTCATCGATTTTGTTCACTAGCGCTCGTACATTGGCGAGGAAGATACTGGGTAAAGAGAGCCGGTGTGGTGTTAGCTTTAACCGAGCTCTAAGTCCTCCCCGCTTGCCTCGCCTTTGTTTACGATCTCGACGCCGCCTGCGAGCACTTCCGCCCGGCCGGGAAGAATGCGCTGCATCGGGCGTCCTAGCGATTTCAGGAAGGAGTCGAAGGTTGTCCATAAAACCGTCGGAAATTTGCGAACCAATATCCAAAAGCTCACTCCGGGTGTACGATGTAAAGGCACAACTGTTCTGCACAAACAGACCCGAGATAAGCAAGAGTAATACTGCAAAATTGCAGAAACTGGAGAGACCCCGAGCCTCGCGATGTACTCCCGCCGCCGATTGATGTTGCTCTATCTGATCATTCTTGTGTCTTTTTTCATCTGTCCATAATTCCAAAAGTTGCTGTTGGACCTACACTTGTACAGAAGAGGCACATTAATGATAACACCAGGACACAGTTTATGGAGGCAATCAGGTTTGAAAATGCCTCATCAGGTCAAGTTGATGATTTGTTGAATTGTTATACTTCAGGTGTTTTAAATGTTATGGGCACCATTGCTCCTGTTAAGGTTAAAGTGATCAGGACGAGGCAGAAGGCTTCATGGAGCAATGCTCACTCTGTCAGGGCACAGAAAAGGGAATGCCGAAAAGCCGAAAGAAAATGGCGTAAATTGAAACTCTTAATTCATTATGAGGTATACAAAGAAAATGTGCATGTTTTCAATCAAACTTTGCAAAAAGCAAGAGAAATATTCTTCTCAGAGATCATCAACAACAATAGTAACAACCTGCGTGTCCTGTTTGCTACAGTGAACAGATTAACAAACCCTCCAGCTCCATTTCCACCAGAATTAGTTTCCACCACTAAATGCAATGAGTTTGCATTGTTTTTCAACGACAAGGTTCAATGCATTAAACATGCTACAGTCCAAAGGGCATAAAACAACACTGCAGCCACCTAGGAGACACTTGGTTGGTTTAACACATTTTACACCCATTAATGACAGAACAATTGAAAAAACTGTCTCCAGCCTGAGTTCATCCACCTGCTGCCTCCATGTTTTACCCACTAGATTTCTAAAATCAGTACTAAGCAGTTTGTTACCACAACTCACTGATATAGTCAATAATTCCTTACAGTCTGGAACATTTCCAAGGGCTTTAAAAACTGCTGTCATTAAGCCTCTCCTAAAGAAGAGCAGTCTTGATGCTACAGTGCTCGACAACTATTGGCCCATATCAAACCTGCCATTTTTAGGGAAAGTCTTAGGGAAAGATTGTATATCAGCAACTTAATGACTTTCTATTACTTAACAACTGCTTTGATCCTTTTCAGTCAGGATTCAGGCCCCATCACAGACTGAGACTGCACTTATCAAAGTCACAAATGACATCCGTATGAACACTGACACGGGCAAAGTCTCTGTCTTAGTTCTGTTGGACTTGAGTGCTGCGTTTGATACAGTGGACCATGAAATCCTGACACAAAGATTAGAGGAATGGATAGGTATCACTGGAACTGCCCTTAAATGGTTTCAGTCCTATCTTGAAGACAGGAAGTACTTTGTTTCGGTTGGTAACTGTGTATCAGACCAAATGGCCCTGACATGTGGGGTTCCACAGGGGTCTATCTTGGGACCTCTATTATTCAATCTCTACATGCTTCCTTTAGGCCAGTTAATACGCAGCTGTGACGTATCCTACCATAATTATGCAGATGACACTCAGATTTACATTTCACTCACTGCAGGTGAAAATGGTCCAATCCACTGTGTCACTGCATCGAACAGATTGATGTGTGGATGCAAAATAGTTTTCTCCAACTGAACAGAGACAAGACTGAACTAATCATCTTTGGGCCACAGAAACAAAGAGAAAGTGTCAACAGTCACCTCGAGTCTCTTTCTCTAAAATCTAAAAACCAGGTTAGAAATCTAGGGGTCATCATGGACTCAGACTTGAATTTCCACAGTCACATTAAGTCAATTACATCATCTGCATTTTATCACCTTAAAAACATTTCCAGAGACAAAGGGATGATGTCTCAACCAGACTTAGAGAAACTTATCCATGCTTTTATCTCCAGCAGGTTAGATTACTGTAACGGCCTGCTCACTGGTCTCTCAAAACGAGGGTTAAGACAGCTGCAGCTTATTCAGAACACGGCTGCTCGGGTTCTAACCAAAACCAGGAAGTACAACCACATCAGTACAGTTTTAAAATCTCTGCACTGGCTTCCTGTTGCTCAGAGAATAGACTTTAAAACAGCACTTCTGGTTTACAAGTCTCTAAATGGTTTAGCACCAGAATATATCTCTGACATGCTAGTTACTTATGAACCTCCTCGGACTCTGAGAACATCTGGGACAGGCCTTCTGCTCGTGCCCAGAGTTAGAACTAAACAGGGTGAAGCAGCGTTTAAGTTTCATGCAGCAAAAACCTGGAACAGCCTCAACTTTGACAATGTTCAAGGGGAGGTTAAAAACCTTCCTTTTCAGCTCCGCCTACACTACAACCTAAAGTGTTTTTTTATCTGCACTCTTCTTTTAAAATGTTTTTAATTTTTCCTATGTTTCTAAGAGGCTGTCCACACGGAGACACAAATCACTGTATCCATATACATTTTGTATCGTATTGGCCTTTCGTCCACACGGATCTGGTGTTTTGGGAGACTGAATCCGCTATTTTTTGAAACAGGGTTCTAAAGTGGATAAATCTTTCGACAACACCTTTGCGACACCCTTGCGGTGTCGTGTGTACAGCCAATCCGTATATTTTGTGAAAACGATGATGTCATCGCATCACGTGTCGGCCTCGGCCACGTAACAGCAACAACAATAATGGCGGACTACATGATTGAGTTCGTGCTGCAGAAGCTACTAAGCCTACTAGCTTTATTACAGCAAAATCTATTGCTTCTATGCAGTTGTGGTGAGCAACAAGCGATAATGGACAACACTATACACCACATGCTCTTAGATCCACCGCGAAAGAGAACCAGGAGAGCAACCAGGAGAAAATGAATGGAGAGAGAATTTCCGCATGTCCAAAGCACTCAGAACTCAGTCCGTATATTGAAGAGCAAACAACAAACATGAGGGCACCAATTACTACACTCTAAATATATGACTGCAACAATTTGAGAACTTGTTTTTATTAGAAAATAAATATTTAGTTCTTCGTCTTCTTCTGCAGCGCGCAAGGTTATGTGCATGCTCAAAGTCTTCTTCTCCGTGTATAGTGTATATCTGTGGCAGAATTACAGCGCCCCATACTGGTCGGGCATATATACTACATCGTTTTCAGCCGGTCGTGTGTACGCAGATATTTTCTTGAGACGACGCCGTCTCAAGATCGGATAGGGGATGCACTGGCTTCGTGTGGACATAGCCTTAATCTAAATCTTGTAAATTGTATTGTATTCCTGTAAAGCACTTTTAGTTACTCAGTGTATGAATTGTGCTATATAAATAAAATTGCCTTGTCTTATAGACAATTATATAGATGATTAGACATTTACAATTATTAATTTAGCAGACGATCTTATCCAAAGCGACTTACATTAAGCTTCTATTCACCAGTGTTACAGCTGGAACACCACTGGAGGCAAGGTGGATTAAGTGTCTTGCCCAAAGACACAACAACAGTATGAACTGTGGAGAGAGCGGGAATCGAACCACCAACCTTCCAGGTGAAGGACAGCCGCTCTACCACTGATTAAATAATTAATTTTTATTTAAACCAATATTAAATGAAGCTGTGGTGAAAATGAAGAGATGTTAAAGTGACGACTCTGGAGTACAGAACAGACTCTGACACCTGCCTCTGCTTCCTTCCTGTTTTTGAGCAGAACTCGGTCTGTTCCTCCGAAACTAAACCTTTCAAAAACACTTTTTGTGACACCAGTTTAGACAGACACCAGGTTAGACCGACACCAGTTTAGACCGACAACATTTTAGACCGACACAAGGTTAGACCGACACCAGTTTAGACCGACACAAGGTTAGACAGACACCAGTTTAGACCGGCACAAGGTTAGACAGACACCAGTTTAGACCGACACCAGGTTAGACCGACACCAGGTTAGACCGACACCAGTTAGACCGACACCAGTTTAGACCGACACCAGGTTAGACCGACACCAGGTTAGACAGACACCAGTTTAGACCGACACCAGGTTAGACCGACACCAGTTTAGACCGACACCAGTTTAGACCGACACAAGGTTAGACCGACACCAGTTAGACCGACACCAGGTTAGACCGACACCAGGTTAGACAGACACCAGTTTAGACAGACACCAGTTTAGACCGGCACCAGTTTAGACCGACACCAGTTTAGACCGACACCAGTTTAGACCGACACAAGGTTAGACCGACACCAGTTTAGACCGACACCAGTTTAGACCGACACCAGGTTAGACAGACACCAGTTTAGACCGGCACCAGTTTAGAGCGACACCAGTTTAGACCGACACCAGTTTAGACAGACACCAGTTTAGACCGACACCAGTTTAGACAGACACCAGTTTAGACAGACACCAGTTTAGACAGACACCAGGTTAGACCGACACCAGTTTAGAGCGACACCAGGTTAGAGCGACACCAGGTTAGAGCGACACCAGTTTAGACCGACACCAGTTTAGACAGACACCAGTTTAGACAGACACCAGTTTAGACCGACAACATTTTAGACAGACACCCGTTTAGACAGACACCAGTTTAGACCGACACCAGTTTAGACAGACACCAGTTTAGAGCGACACCAGTTTAGAGCGACACCAGTTTAGAGCGACACCAGTTTAGACAGACACCAGTTTAGAGCGACACCAGTTTAGACCGACACCAGTTTAGACCGACACCAGTTTAGACCGACACCAGGTTAGACCGACACCAGTTTAGACATTCACCCGTTTAGACAGAGACCAGTTTAGAGCGACACCAGGTTAGACCGACACCAGTTTAGAGCGACACCAGGTTAGAGCGACACCAGGTTAGACCGACACCAGGTTAGACCGACAACAGTTTAGAGCGACACCAGTTTAGAGCGACAACAGTTTAGACCGACACCAGTTTAGACAGACACCAGTTTAGACCGACAACAGTTTAGACCGACAACAGTTTAGACCGACACCAGTTTAGACCGACACCAGTTTAGACCGACACCAGTTTAGACAGACACCAGTTTAGACCGGCACCAGTTTAGACCGACACCAGTTTAGACCGACACCAGGTTAGACCGACACCAGGTTAGACAGACACCAGTTTAGACCGGCACCAGTTTAGACCGACACCAGTTTAGACCGACACCAGGTTAGACCGACACCAGTTTAGACCGACACCAGTTTAGACAGACACCAGTTTAGACCGGCACCAGTTTAGACCGACACCAGTTTAGACCGACACCAGGTTAGACCGACACCAGGTTAGACAGACACCAGTTTAGACCGACACCAGGTTAGACCGACACCAGTTTAGACCGACACCAGGTTAGACCGACACCAGTTTAGACAGACACCAGTTTAGACAGACACCAGTTTAGACCGACACAAGGTTAGACCGACACCAGTTTAGACCGACACCAGGTTAGACCGACACCAGGTTAGACCGACACAAGGTTAGACCGACACCAGGTTAGACCGACACCAGGTTAGACCGACACCAGTTTAGACCGACACCAGGTTAGACCGACACAAGGTTAGACCGACACCAGTTTAGACCGACACCAGGTTAGACCGACACCAGTTTAGACAGACACCAGTTTAGACCGACACAAGGTTAGACCGACACCAGGTTAGACCGACACCAGGTTAGACCGACACCAGTTTAGACCGACACCAGGTTAGACCGACACAAGGTTAGACAGACACCAGTTTAGACCGACACCAGGTTTGACCGACACCAGATTAGACAGACACCAGTTTAGACCGGCACCAGTTTAGACCGGCACCAGTTTAGACCGACACCAGGTTAGACCGACACCAGGTTAGACCGACACCAGTTTAGACCGACACCAGTTTAGACAGACACCAGTTTAGACAGACACCAGTTTAGACAGACACCAGTTTAGACCGACACAAGGTTAGACCGACACCAGGTTAGACCGACACCAGGTTAGACCGACACCAGTTTAGACCGACACCAGGTTAGACAGACACAAGGTTAGACAGACACAAGGTTAGACCGACACCAGTTTAGAGCGACACCAGGTTAGAGCGACACCAGGTTAGAGCGACACCAGTTTAGACCAACACCAGTTTAGACAGACACCAGTTTAGACCGACAACATTTTAGACAGACACCCGTTTAGACAGACACCAGTTAAGACCGACACCAGTTTAGACAGACACCAGTTTAGAGCGACACCAGTTTAGAGCGACACCAGTTTAGAGCGACACCAGTTTAGACAGACACCAGTTTAGAGCGACACCAGTTTAGACCGACACCAGTTTAGACCGACACCAGGTTAGACCGACACCAGTTTAGACATTCACCCGTTTAGACAGAGACCAGTTTAGAGCGACACCAGGTTAGACCGACACCAGTTTAGAGCGACACCAGGTTAGACCGACACCAGGTTAGACCGACAACAGTTAAGAGCGACACCAGTTTAGACCGACACCAGTTTAGAGCGACAACAGTTTAGACCGACACCAGTTTAGACCGACAACAGTTTAGACCGACACCAGTTTAGACCGACACCAGTTTAGACCGACACCAGTTTAGACCGACACCAGTTTAGACAGACACCAGGTTAGACAGACACCAGGTTAGACCGACAACAGTTTAGAGCGACACCAGTTTAGACCGACACCAGTTTAGAGCGACAACAGTTTAGACCGACAACAGTTTAGACCGACACCAGTTTAGACCGACACCAGTTTAGACAGACACCAGTTTAGACAGACACCAGTTTAGACCGACAACAGTTTAGACCGACACCAGGTTAGACCGACAACAGTTTAGACAGACACCAGTTTAGAGCGACACCAGTTTAGAGCGACACCAGTTTAGACAGACACCAGTTTAGAGCGACACCAGTTTAGAGCGACACCAGGTTAGAGCGACACCAGTTTAGACCGACACCAGTTTAGACATTCACCCGTTTAGACAGAGACCAGTTTAGAGCGACACCAGTTTAGACTGACAACAGTTTAGACCGACACCAGTTTAGACCGACACCAGTTTAGACCGACACCAGTTTAGACAGACACCAGTTTAGACAGACACCAGTTTAGACCGACAACATTTTAGACCGACAACAGTTTAGACCGACACCAGTTTAGACCGACACCAGTTTAGACAGACACCAGTTTAGACAGACAACAGTTTAGACAGACACCAGTTTAGACAGACACCAGGTTAGACCGACACCAGGTTAGACCGACACCAGTTTAGAGCGACACCAGGTTAGACCGACACCAGTTTACTGCTCTGTCTTTTTATTACAACCTTCTTCTCTCAGCACATGAAATAGCACAGATAGTGATTAATCAATTATTAAGTTTAGAGCGACACCAGGTTAGACAGACACCAGTTTTGACCGACACCAAGTTAAACAAAAGTCTGATTTAGACCCGAGATAAAAATAAGAGTATAATTTCTCTCTTTTCACAAAAATCTACTGTGTAGATGTGAGATTTTTGTTTCATAAGAAAACAGTTGTATGGAGCTGAACTTGTGGAAAAAGTTTGAACAAGTCTCTTTTAAACATCTTCTGAAAACACACTTGTCTTTCACATTAAAAGTTGTTTTTGTTGCGTTTTTTTAGGGCTGCAACTAACAATTATTACTAAAATTGATTAATCAGTCGATTATTTTTCAATATAAAAATTGGATTGAAAAGCATGTGTATAAGTGTAAAAGCATGTCCTTGGGCAAGACACTTAACCCACCTTGCCTCCAGTGTCCGTAGCACTGGTGTATGAATGTGTGTGACTGTAGAGGTGTGTTTGGTGGTGGTTGGAGAAGGTTGAGCGCCGTGTGTGTGGCAGCCCCCCTCTCTGTCTGCCCCAGGTGTGAATGTGTGTGAATGGGGTGAGTGGAAGCATGATGTAAAGCGCTTTGGGTGCCCGAGATGTGTGCAAAAAAGCGGTATATAAATGCATGCCATTTACCATTTACCATTTAAATGCATTATGGACCTGGAGGACTAACAAAAGACAAGTGGTCAAAAACTTATAAAAATAAATAAATAATAATAAAACCTGCACTAAAATGCCACAGAACGTGTCGAGAGAGCATTTATACACATAATTTATTTTCATCGAAAACACAACATGTACAGCTCATTTACTGTTTTTGTGAATTTACTGCTCTGTCTTTTTATTACAACCTTCTTCTCTCAGCACATGAAATAGCACAGATAGTGATTAATCAATTATTAAGTTAGTTGACAATTATTTTAATATTTGATAATATTCGATTAATCCGATTAGTTGTTTGCAGTCCTACCGTTTTTCTTTTTAAATAGTTCAGTCAAATGTTTTAATGCAGCCTTTGAAGCACTTTGTAGAGATTTAAAACAGTTCATGGAAGTTAGTCCTGTTTCAGTCCAGTCTTAAACCAGTTTTACCCAGTCTTACCGTCAGGGGGCAGTTGATGCAGGGCGTCCTGGAGCCGATTCTGAAAATGTGAATGAAGAAGAAGACGAGCAGCGCCACCAGGAACCACAACGCCACCACCTCAAAAAACTGGAACGCCGCCCAACTGGGCCAACCCCGAGCACAGTGTACACACAGGAAGGTCACCAGGAGAGCTATCTGTGAACAGAACCAGGACTGGGTCAGGACCGGGTCAGGACCAGACTCAGGACCAGGAGCAGGTTCAGGACTAGGGCTGAGCAATTAACCGCAATATTAAAAATCACATTTCTTAAATCGCAGAGGATGCTATTATTTGTCTTGTTACTCATGTTACAAGATTCAAGATTCAAGATTCAACATTTTTATTCGTCACATACAAAATTATATACAGCATATATAACCAGCAGTGAAATGTGAGTCAGGTCCGCTCCATGGACAGTGCAATTATTTAGGAAAACACACAGATGAAAATATACATAAATGTAGCTATGTAAGAATGAGATAAAAGTAAACAAAAATATAAGAATAAAATCTAAAAATATAAAAAGTGTGTAATGTGGGAATAAATCTAGATCGCAAAATAATGTACATGAATGTAAACTGTAGACTTAAAATATTAAAAATGTACAGGGATGTACAGTGTGCATATATGCATTTAGCTGTGGTCTTAAATATTAAGAATCACATGAAGGTGCAGGAAGCAAATGTGCAAAACAGTTTGTAGCAAACAGAGTGACACTGTCAGTGTGTCAGTGTGAGGTAGCTGGTTTAGAGTTCAAGAGCCTGATGGCCTGTGGGAAAAACCTCCTAAGTCTCTCAGTTTTGCCATCAGGCTACGGTAGCGCTACCAGATGGCAGCAGAGTGAAAATATGATTACTGGGGTGGGTGGAGTCTTTGATGATTTTTGCAGCTCTGCTTCTGCAGCGTTTGTGGTAGATGTCCTGCAGAGAGGAGAGCAGACCCTGAAATGCGCTCAGCTAAGCGCACAACTCTCTGCAGGGCTTTGCAGTCTTGACTGGAGCTGTTCCCATACCACACTGAGATACATTGAGTCAATATACTTTCTATAGCTCCAGAATAGAAAGTTTTCAGGATTGCTGGTGAGACCCTGAATTTCCTCAGCTGTTGCAGATAGTACAGTCTTTGCCTGGCTTTATTTACCTGAGTTTGAGTGTGAGTAGTCCAAGTCAGGTCCTCAGAGATGTTTACACCAAGGTACTTGAAGCTACTCACCCTCTCCACAGGGGTCCCGCCTATTGTAAGAGGAGTGTAGGGCTGCTGCTGCGTCTTCCTGAAGTCTACAATCAGTTCTTTTGTTTTGCTCACATTCAGGGAGAGGCAGTTGTCCTGGCACCATGATGTTAATTTCCCTACTTCATCCAAGTATGCGGTCTCATTGTTGTTGTGAATGAGGCCCAGAACCACAGTATCATCAGCGAATTTGATAATGGATGTGGAGCTGTGCGAGGACACGCAGTCTACCAGTTTGGTGGGGACTATAGTATTAAAAGCTGAGCTATAGTCAATAAATAGCAGTCTTACATAGTTCCTGTTATTGCTGTCAATGTGTGAGAGAGAAGAGTGCAGGATGTGAGAGATGGCATCATCTGTGGATCTGTTTGGGCGATAAGCAAACTGAAGAGGGTCCAAAGTATCCGGGATGGAGGAGCAGATGACGTTTTTAACCAGTCCCTCAAAGACCTTCATGACTATTGATGTAAGGGCAACTGGACGATAGTCATTTAGACAAGAGGGTTTATTGTTTTTTGGCACAGGGATGATGGTCGATTTTTGAATGGGGTGGGAACCACCGATGTGGCAAGAGACTCATTAAAGATGGATGTAAACAAACCAGCGAGCTGATCAGCGCAGGACCGCAGAACATGGCCAGAAATCCCGTCAGGTCCAGCTGCTTTCCTTACATTCACTCGCTTTAGTGCCCTTCAACCTCGCTTCCGTCACGGTGATCGCATGATGATCGCTGCTCTGACTGCTGCTTCCTGACGCGCTGATCGCAGACTCCCACTGCTTTGATTGCTTTGCGGCCGTAGAAAGTGTTAAGCTCGCCAGCCAGCGACGGATCTGCTCTCACCACTGTAGAGGATTTATTTCCAAAGTCACAGATGGTCCTTAGTCCTTGCCACATGCGCCGGGAGTCATTTAGCTGGAAATGTGACTCAATGCGTTCCCTGTGTCTGTGTTTTGCGGCACTTACTGCGTGTCGGAGAGCATAGCACGATGCTTTGTACTCGCTCATGTTTCCCGACAGAAGGCCGGCGATTGTAAGCAGTGCGTTTGTTTATTGCTGCACGGATTGATCTGTCCACCCACGGTTTCTGATTAGAGAAAGACCGTATAGTTATTTTGTCCGTAGCTTGTTCGGCTAGCGTGTTTACAAAGCTTAGCGCTACATCCGTGAACTCGCTGACGCCAATGAGCTTGCGCCAAGCATGACCCAGTCTACGCCATCGAGCCGCCTGTAACGTTGCTTCTGATTGGGCGACCAACGCGTCACCACCCTCTGCACCGGAGGTTCTTGAACGAGCCGTTGTTTATATTCGGTGTAAGGAAAATGGCGGCATGGTCCGATTTGCCGAAAGCCGGTAGTGAGCGAGCTTTGTAGGCATTCTTAAACTGAGTGTAGCAATGATCCAGTGTATTTGGTCCTTTGGATGGACAGGATACGTGTTGATAAAAATTAGGCATGACTTTCCTGAGTTTGGCTTTGTTAAAGTCCCCAGCGATGATAGTAGCAGCGCTGGGATGTTTGTTGATGTTGCCGCTGAGCGCATCGTGAAGCTCAGACAAAGCCAAGCCAGTGTCTGCTTGTGGAGGGATGTAAACAGCAGTTATAATGTTCGATGAAAACTCCCGAGGCAGATAGGATGGGCGGCAAATAATGGATAGGTGTTCCAGATGAGGCGAGCAGGAGCGCGACAGAGTGGAGATATTCCTGGGGTCACACCATTTCTTGTTAATCATGAAACAGACTCCCCACCCTTGATTTGCCGGCCTCGGCTGTCCTGTCCATCCGTAAAACAGAGAAGTTTTCAGACGGCGTTACAGCAGCGCCGGGACCAAGGGCGTGAGCCACGCTTCAGACAAACAAAGGATGTTACAGTCCCTAATGTCCCGTTGAAGTTTATCCTGGCTCTAAGATCATCCATCTTATTCTCCAGAGACTGGACATTGGCGAGCAAAATGCTCGGTAGAGGAGGGCTGTGTGCACTTTTCCTCAGTCTGTTGCGAATCCCAGCACGTCTCCCGCGGTGTTTCTTGTTCCGACGCCTTGGGTGGCTATTCAGGTGACCATTGTTTATCCCGGCGCCCCGGAGAATCTCAGGTGGCCACGACAAGTTGGAGGATAAAGTGTCGTGAAACAGGTCAGTGAAGCGTTGTCCAATGTCCAAAAGTATTACCTTTTCGTATGAAATCAGTGCAGAGGTAATGTGTGTAAAAAGAGAAAGCAAAAGTAGGTAAAAAAGTAAATAAGAACACAATCTAAGCGGAGCGACCTGGACGGCGGCCGGACACAGCGGCGCCATCTTGGCTAAAATGTTGGCAAGATGTTCTAGGTTGATAAACTGAGGCAATAACAGAGTTCTCAAGTGTTCTTTGAGCCTCAATATCTAGATATATATTTAGTTTTTTCTGGACTAAAAAAGAAATGCTCCGTGACTGGAGCTCACACAGTTTCCTCGGCTGTTTGAAGACCGTCAGAGAAATAAAGTGGGTCAGTGGCAATCCAGTGAAATTTAAAATATTTAAAAATATTTATAACAGTCTGGGCAAAAGAAACATGAGCCCCCAGGGGGACTCTGGGGGACCCAGGGGGACTCCGGCGGAAACAGGGGGACTCCGGGGGACCCAGGGGGACTCCGGCGGAAACAGGGGGACTCCTGAGGACCCAGAGGGACTCCGGCGGAAACAGGGGGACTCCTGAGGACCCGGAGGGACTCCGGCGGAAACAGGGGGACTCTGGCGGAAACAGGGGTACTCCTGAGGACCCAGAGGGACTCCGGCGGAAACAGGGGGACTCTGGCGGAAACAGGGGTACTCCTGAGGACCCAGAGGGACTCCGGCGGAAACAGGGGGACTCCTGAGGACCCAGGGGTACTCCTGAGGACCCAGAGGGACTCCGGCGGAAACAGGGGGACTCCTGAGGACCCAGGGGGACTCCTGAGGACCCAGGGTGACTCCGGGGGACCCAGGGGGACTCCGGCGGAAACAGGGGGACTCCTGAGGACCCAGAGGGACTCCGGGGGACCCAGGGGGACTCCGGGGGACCCAGGGGGACTCCTGGAAACCCAGGGGGACTCCTGAGGACACAGGGTGACTCCGGGGGACCCAGGGGGACTCCTGGAAACCCAGGGGGACTCCTGAGGACCCAGAGGGACTCCGGCGGAAACAGGGGGACTCTGGCGGAAACAGGGGGACTCCGGCGGACCCAGAGGGACTCCGGCGGAAACAGGGGGACTCCGGCGGAAACAGGGGGACTCCTGAGGACCCAGAGGGACTCCGGCGGAAACAGGGGGACTCCTGAGGACCCAGAGGGACTCCGGCGGAAACAGGGGGACTCTGGCGGAAACAGGGGGACTCCTGAGGACCCAGAGGGACTCCGGCGGAAACAGGGGGACTCCGGCGGAAACAGGGGGACTCCGGCGGACCCAGGGGGACTCTGGCGGAAACAGGGGGACTCTGGCGGACCCAGGGGACTCCGGCGGACCCAGGGGACTCTGGCGGACCCAGGGGGACTCTGGCGGACCCAGGGGGACTCCGGCGGACCCAGGGGGACTCTGGCGGAAACAGGGGGACTCCGGCGGACCCAGGGGGACTCCTGAGGACCCAGGGAGACTCTGGCGGACCCAGGGGGACTCCGGCGGAAACAGGGGGACTCTGGCGGACCCAGGGGACTCTGGCGGAAACAGGGGGACTCTGGCGGATACAGGGGGACTCCAGAGAGACGTAACTCAGAGGGATTTTGTGCTTTTAATGGACCGTGTTGATTGAGTTAATGTTTCTTTATGACAGACAGAATCACATTTCAGCTCAGGACACACACTGAGGTGTATGTTTATGAATATGGCTCAAAGAGGTTTGTTTATGAGACGTAGGCCACACTTTGGAACATGTTTCTGTAAAATCACTGTAAATTATAAGCATTATTTTAATTTCTATAAAAAAAACTTTTATGATAAGGGTCACAGTGGATCAGTGGTACAGCGGTTGTTCTCTAACTGAAAGGTCGGTGGTTTGATTCCCACTCTCCACACAGTTCATACTGTCGTTGTGTCCTTGGGCAAGACACTTAACCCTTGCCTCCAGTGGTGTTCCAGCTGTAACACTGGGAGCATAATGTAAGTCGCTTTGGATAAAAGC
This sequence comes from Perccottus glenii, assembly GCA_024416835.2. Lineage (NCBI taxonomy): Eukaryota > Metazoa > Chordata > Actinopteri > Gobiiformes > Odontobutidae > Perccottus > Perccottus glenii. The sequence goes on along the minus strand of CM044551.2, from coordinate 374,050 downwards.
GTCAGCTAAATGACTAAATGTAAATGTAGAGCAAAAAACCCTAACCAAACTTTTAGTCAAACTTATAGACCCGGTATAGCCCCGGTATAGCCCCGGTTTAGACCCGGTATAGCCCCGGTTTAGTTCTGGTTAAACCCTGATCTAGTCCCGGCCCAGTCCTGTTCAGGTTAGTCCCAGTCCTCACCATCTGTCCGGTCTGGAGGAGTCCGGGGATGGTCCGGATGTAGCCCAGGTTCAGGAGCCCGTCCGAACCGGGAATGCGCGTGCTCGAGACGCTCGTGGGTCCGACGGTGTGCGACATTTTCCACAAAAAAACAGGAGAAACACGAGTTACAATAGAAGACGAGGATGAAGATAAACCGAGAGGCAACGAGCACCGCCCCGTGAAGCTGCCACAGTGTCACGGTAAACACAGACGCTTCCGGTGTGCGCCTTCACAATAAAACACCGCGCAAGTGAAGAAAAAACATAGCTTGTAAATAGAAAAACATGGATGTCATTCACCGATATAGGCCTTACCCAATGACTGTATAAATATTAACAATTTCCACCCATATTTACCGATATTGTATTTACCACAGGGCTATAAAATGGCGATTACATCCGGGATTTTTGGCCTTTACTGCAAAATAAAAAAATTGTATTCAGATAGCATAAACGGAAATATTAATCAAAAAAATCTGGTTTAGACCTGGTTCATCCCGGTTTAGACTCGGTTTAAACTAGGTTTAGACTTGATTTAGACATGGTTTAGACCTGGTTTAGTCCTGTTGAGAAATAGGACTGTAATTTAAAAATCCTTATTTAGGAAATACTGCACAGGCCTACTGACCTAATGAAGAGGAAGAAAACCTGTAGGTCACCTGGGGTTCAAATCCTGCCTGACTTTTACCACCTGGAGCCCGGGGAGGGAGAAATTTGATCCGATGATTCCCTGTTAATGTGCTGTTCCTGTAGGCCTGTAGGGATTCAGGTTCTGATCAAGTCACAGACAGGCTATGGCAGGCAGGTAAACAAACTAACTTAAGCCATTTAACAACTGGAACAGAAAGAGACTGAACAAGCTAGTCAGGAGGGCTAGCTCTGTCCTGGGCTGCCCACTGGACCCGATCGAGGGGGTGGGTGAGAGGAGGGTGTTGGTCAAGCTGACATCCATCAGAAACCACAGCTCCCAGCCCCTGGATCAGACTGTGGAGGCTCTGAGCAGCTCCTTCAGCGACAGACTGAGACACCTTCAGAGCAGGAAGGAGCCCTACTGCAGGTCCTTCCTGCTGCTGCTGTGAGACTTAATAATTCACACGTGTAACAATAAAATACTGTGCAATGTCCATTTTTTATTAAAAACTGTTTTTTCTCCCTCCTTCACTTTGTAAATATGTATCCCCACACATCTCCTTCAGGCCATCTCTCCATCTGTCGTGCCTGCTCTCACCCACATCATCAACTCATCTCTTTCCACTGGGTCCTTTCCCACAGCTTTCAAAGAGGCCCGCATCACACCACTACTGAAGAAACCCACTCTTAACCCTACTCTGCTTGAAAACTACAGACCGGTTTCCCTCCTTCCCTTCATTGCCAAAGCTCTGGAGCGAGTTGTGTTTACTCAGCTCTCATCCTTTCTCACACGGAACAACCTCCTGGACCAGAACCAGCTACTGCTACTCTTTTCCATATACATGACATCCCTCTGTCATTCAGAAGCATGGCTTTTCCTATCACTGCTGCAGATGACACTCAACTCCACCTGTCATTTCAACCTGACGATCCAACGGTCTCTGCTCTCGTCTCGGCATGTCTGAGCGACATCTCACTTTGGATGAAGGACCATCACCTGCAGCTGAACCTTGCAAAAACAGAACTGCTTGTGATTCCGGCCAATCCAAAGACCCACCACAACCTCTCCATTCAACTAGGCCCATCAACCATTACACCGTCCAGCACTGCCAGAAATCTGGGAGTGGTAATCGATGATCAGCTAAACTTCACAAGTCATGTCGCCAGTACCACCCGGTCCTGTAGATTCATCCTCTACAACATTAGGAAAATTAGACCTTTCCTATCAGAGCACTCTACGCAAATTCTAGTCCAGGCTCTTGTCTTGTCCAAACTGGATTATTGCAATGCTCTACTGGCTGGACTCCTGCTGCACAACCAAACCTCTGCAGCTGATCCAGAATGCAGCGGCAAGAGTGGTCTTTAATGAACCAAAGAGAGCGCACGTAACTCCTCTATTCATTAGGTTACACTGGCTCCCGGTTGACGCCTGCATCAAGTTCAAAGCTATGCTCTTGGCCTACAAGACCACCACTGGCTCCGCCCCCTCATATCTCACTCACTAATACAGACCTACGTTCCTACCAGATCCCTGCGCTCTGCAAATGAACAACGTCTGGTGGTACCGTCCCAAAAAGGTACAAAATCCCTCTCACGTACCTTCTCTGGATCTGTTCCACATTGGTGGAATGATCTACTGCTGCTACAAGATCAGCAGATTCTGTAGCCATCTTTAAAAAACACCTGAAAATACATCTCTTCTGTCAACACCTGACTGACAAACACTGAGTTCTACTTCCTTTCCATCGATTCCTTTCTTATCCTTATCTTTGTATACTGTGCTGGGTTTAACCATAGATTGTATAGGGTTTAACTAGTTCTTGGGTGATTAACCGCCTGAACAGTGGGGGGCACCAATGCACTGAACGTGCCCAGTCTGCCGAAAATTAAGAAGTTAGCTTTAGCTTCAATAGTTTCAATGGAGTACATTCACGGGAAACAAACCCACACTGTCATCTTCTAAACCCGCGCCAGGTAAAGATAAAAAACCCTCAATTCCACCCGCTGTGACCTGGTTCTGAGTTTGCTGTAAAGACTTTAAGACAAACGCAGCGAGTTTTTAGCAACAGCTGGCCTCGGGGCTAGCGCTAATGCTAACTATGGGTGTTTTAATCTCGAAGTCGAGTTGAATTAAAGTCACTATCGCGGATCTTAGCGGACTTTGTAAGAATTTGGAGAATAAATACTTTTAATCACCGTTTAAGTTGCTGTTTGTTTTTAGCAGTAATTAGAGAGAAACCGGACACAGAAAGTTTAACCTAACCTAAATGGACTTAGCCGGTTGATGCTAACTGTGGCTAAGCTAAGACAACAAACCCCAAGTTTCGAAAAAAATGCTAAAAGTTCTGTCCTTTTTTGTGTTATTTTCACTACGATTTACTTTGAGTTCATTCAGTTTTGGTTTAATTCCGAAACACAGTACTGAAAAATATAAACTCAACTTAGGACTTTTATTTTATTAATGTATTTAAAAAGTCTCCCGTGAAGAACTTTTTGCAGATTATGTTAGATATCTGTGCAATTATAATGTAATATAATCAGCACAATGGTTTGTTAAAATCTGAAGAAAATGTCTTGGTAAATAATCAAACATGTATAAAGGCAAATGTAGAGTAGAAAATACTTCCGAACACATTTGAGTTTGTTTAGTCCTGGTCCAGTCCTTGTACTGTAGACAAGACAAGACATTTATTTTTGTATAGTCCAATATCGCAACAACAGTCGCCTCAAAGGGCTTAACAGACTGCACTAGACAACATCCCTTGTCCTTAGACCCTCCATCAGGGTAAGGAAAAACTCCACATCTACACATCACCCAGCAGGTAAGAGGTTTGTGTCCACCCTAGGAGGAGGGAGAAAAGAGGAAACAAAACATACTGTAATAGGTAGATGTGATAATAATGAGCGGATTTAGTGTGTACCTACAGCTACAACCAGTGTAAACATGTACCTACAGCTACAACCAGTGTAAACATGTACCTACAGCTACGACCAGTGTAAATGTGTATCTACAGCTACAACCACTGTAAATGTGTACCTACACAGCTACAACCAGTGTAAACATGTACCTACAGCTACAACCAGTGTAAACATGTACCTACAGCTACGACCAGTGTAAATGTGTATCTACAGCTACAACCAGTGTAAACGTGTATCTACAGCTACAACCAGTGTAGCGTGTACCTACACAGCTGTAGCGTGTACCTACACAGCTACGACCAGTGTACCTACAGCCACGACCAACAGCTACGACCAGTGTAAACGTGTACCTACACAGCTACGAGTACCTACAGCTACGACCAGTAGCGTGTACCTACAGCTACGACCAGTGTGCGTGTACCTACAGCTACGACCAGTGTAAACGTGTACCTACACAGCTACGACCAGTGTAAACGTGTACCTACACAGCTACGACCAGTGTAAACGTGTACCTACAGCTACAACCAGTATAAACGTGTACCTACACAGCTACGACCGATGTAGCGTGTACCTACACAGCTCGACCGGTGTAAAGCGTGTACCTACAGCTACAACCAGTATAGCGTGTACCTACACAGCTACGACCCGATGTAGCGTGTACCTACACAGCTACGACCGGTGTAAACATGTACCTACACAGCTACGACCGATGTAAACGTGTACCTACACAGCTCGAACCGATGTGCGTGTACCTACAGCTACAACCAGTATAAACGTGTACCTACACAGCTACGACCGATGTAAACGTGTACCTACACAGCTACGACCGGTGTAAACGTGTACCTACAGCTACGACCAGTGTAAACGTGTACCTACAGCTACGACCAGTGTAAAAGTGTACCTACAGCTACGACCAGTGTAAACGTGTACCTACACAGCTACGACCGATGTAAACGTGTACCTACAGCTACAACCAGTATAAACGTGTACCTACACAGCTACGACCGATGTAAACGTGTACCTACAGCTACGACCGGTGTAAACGTGTACCTACAGCTACGACCAGTGTAAACGTGTACCTACACAGCTACGACCGATGTAAACGTGTACCTACAGCTACGACCAGTGTAAAAGTGTACCTACAGCTACGACCAGTGTAAACGTGTACCTACACAGCTACGGCGTGTAAACGTGTACCTACAGCTACGACCAGTGTAAAGTGTACCTACAGCTACGACCAGTGTAAACGCAGTACCTACAGCTACGACCAGTGTAAACGTGTACCTACAGCTACGACCAGTGTAAACGTGTACCTACAGCTACAACCAGTGTAAACATGTACCTACAGCTACGGCCAGTGTAAACGTGTACCTACAGCTACGGCCAGTGTAAACGTGTACCTACAGCTACGGCCAGTGTAAACGTGTACCTACAGCTACGACCAGTGTAGCGTGTACCTACAGCTACGGCCAGTGTAAACGTGTACCTACAGCTACAACCAGTGTAAACATGTACCTACAGCTACAACCAGTGTAAACGTGTACCTACAGCTACAACCAGTGTAAACGTGTACCTACAGCTACAACCAGTGTAAACGTGCACCTACAGCTACAACCAGTGTAAACGTGTACCTATGATCAATCAGTCTCCATACGTTTGGTGAAATAAGTATGTTTTGAGTTTGCTTTTGAAAACTTCAACAGAGTCAGCTCGCCGCACTTCCGCTGGGAGCCCATTCCATAAAAATGGGGCTCTATCAGAAAAGGCTCTGTAGCCAGCAGACTTCTTCTTTACTCGAGGAAGTTGAAGGAGGCCAGCGTCCTGAGAGCGAAGGGTACGAGCTGGAGTATACCGTGTGATGAGGTCAGATAGGTCAGAGGGCGCACGTCCACAAAGGATTTTATATGTTAACAGGAGAACTTTGAAATCAGCTCTAACATGAATAGGAAGCCAATGTAATGAAGCCAACACCGGAGTAATGTGATCAAACTTCCTGGTCTTTGTTAAAAGTCTGGCGGCTGTATTTTGGACCATTTGTAGTCTGTGAGTACTTTTCCTCGGCAGTCCAGAAAATAACACATTGCAGTAGTCCAGCCTGGATGTGACAAATGCATGAATGAGAATTTCAGCATCAGCTAAAGAGAGGCAGGAGTGAATTTTGAGATATTCAAGTGAAAAAGCCTAGTTTAGTGACTCACTAATGTGCTGCTGCAGTGATAGTGTCTCCAACACACAATTGTTGATCGAGACAGTAAGATTGTTGAACTTGTGCGATGACTGGCAGGACCAGCATTAACAAGAGCTCTGTTTTATCCGAGTTCAAATGGAGGAAGTTTTGAGACATCCATGTTTTAATTGAAACGAGGCAGGCCTCTAGACGCTTGATGTCAGTAGTATTATTCGCTTATTGGTAGATACAGCTGTGTATCATCGGCATAACAGTGGAAGTTTACTCCCAAGTTTACTGGGGCGGCAGTGGCTCAGTGGTAGAGCGGTCGCCCTTCAACCGGAAGGTAGTGGGTTCGATTCTCGCCTCCCACAATTCAAACTGTCGTTGTGTCCTTGGGCAAGACACTTAACCCACCTTGCCTCGTATGAATGTGTATGAATGTTGAGTGAATGTATGTGGATGGTCGGAGAGCCGAGGCGCAAAAATGGCTGCCACGCCTCTGTCAGTCTGCCCCAGGGCATCTGTGGCTACAGTTGTAGCTACCATCACCAGTGTGACTGTGTATGAATGAATAATGATGCCTGTAAGCGCTTTGAGTCCCATGGTCCCTCGGGAGAAAAGCGCAATATAAATCCAATCCATTATTATTATTACTCCATAACTTCTGATGATTTGTCCCAATGGTGTAACATATAGTGAAAAAAGTATGGGACCAAGCACAGACCCTTGTGGCACACCGAATTTCACTGGTGCCGTGGAGAAGGATTTATTAAAATAGACTAAATGAGACCTATCACACAGATAGGATTCTAGCCAAGCAAGAGCAGAGCCAGAGATGCCAAACACATCCTTTAGTCTGTTGATTAGCACTGCATGATCAATCGTGTCAAATGCAGCGCTGAGATCTAGCAATAACAGTAGAGCCGATGAGTCCTCGTCAATCTGAAGGAGGAGATCGTTAGTCACTTTAACTAAAGCTGTTTCAGAGGAATAAGAGGCCCTAAATGCAGACTGAAACGGCTCGAGGAGGTCATTTTCCGATAGATATAGAGTAAGTTGTTTTAACACAACTTTTTCGAGGACTTTAGATAGAAAAGGTAAATTGGAGACAGGACAGTAATTATTTAGGCATCCAGGATCCAGAGTAGGTTTTTTGAGTAGGGGTTTGACCACAGCCTGTTTGAAGAGGGAAGGAACAGTGCCAGTAGACAGGGACAAGTTTATAATGTTTAACATAATTTGCCCTACAAAGGGCCACAGTTCTTTAAGCTGTTTTGCTGGCAGGATATCCAGAAGGCACGTAGTTGCTTTACATGAAGAAACCACCTTTGTCAGCTCATCAAGGGATACAGGATCTAAGACTGAGAGACGAGAGGTCAGTGGATCCAAGTGAATGGGACCCGGAGCTGAGGAAGACAAAACCAAAATATTATCCCTGATATCTTCAATTTTATGTTTAAAGAAATCTAAAAAGTCTTGTGCACTAAAGGGAGAGGAGTCTTCAGTTGTTCTCGGTTGGATTAGTTTAGCAACTGTCCCAAATAGAAACCTGGGGTTATGCCGGTTTTCTCTGATTAGAGATGAGAAATAAGCCATCTTTGCAGTGCTGAGGGCGTGCTTATAGGTGTTTACACACAAACACCACTTTTCTGACTGTAAAGAAAGCTTCCCATCTATAGGAACTGAGCAACAGCTGCTTCCGAACAGAACTACCTTCACCTAAAGGATTATTAGGAACTAGGGCTGGGCGATAGGCTTGGGCGGTATCCAAATTTTGATACCGTCAAACCTCCTCCCTATTTTACCTCGGTATACGGTATTACCATGAATAATTAAAAAAAATATGACGTAAGGCTCAGACTGCGTCACCAAACTGTTGGCTTGTGCCTAAACTGTTCAGAAACTGAATACCAAACACTAATAATGAAACAATAACAAAATAACATGCACAACAATTAGGGCTGCACAATTAATCGAATTTCTAATCGCGATCACGATTACAGAAGCCACGATTACGTAATCGTCCAAAGCCGCGATTACACAAAAAAATAATAAAATCTGCGCGCTTAAGAGGCATGTTTAGATCATGTCAGGTTGTGAGTGGCGAATCACCACTTTTAATAATAGTCTGTAGGCGTGTCATTATCAACGACCAGATTATCCACTGATACGTCTCATGCATGGGCGTAGGTTTAGGAGGGGACGCTAGGTACTAGTCCCTATCAATATTTTGAGATGGCAAATTTGTCCCCACCAATATTTAGCAAGCTCCTTTGAACTGCTATTTGGATCTTTGCACTGCTATTTGGATCGATTCTAACGGCCAGGACGACGACAGTACAAGAAAAAACGTAATTTGATTGGCGGCGGGATATCTGACAGGCTACAGGCGCGGGCCGGGACTACTTTTGTGCTTGCACTAGCAGCGAGCGGCTGGTGTGTGTGCGCGCGCATGTGACGACGCCGACGGTAAGTTACCAGGGCTGTCTCTCTGCCACATACAAAGGCCAGAGTAAAAACATTCTAATATTTCGTTTTTTTGCCCCTTTTTGTACTTTGTAGATGCCACCCAAGAAGAAAAACATAAGAAGCTTTTTCATAAAGCAGAGTCCGAGTGTAAGCAGGCAAAATAACTAGCTAGCCACACAAATAAACTAGCAGTAGTGACTGACCAGTCACTAATCAATGTTATATAGTTCAACAATAATAAAATGTTAGAATATGATCTGTATTTTATTCTAATGATGATCTAGATTACTGCTAGTCTCATACAGACAAACTTACCACATAGATTAACATAAATTTCAACACATTAATCCACAAAACCATGTCCCCTTCATATTTAAAAATGGCTCTGAAATATAAAAATGATGCGTTGAATGCATACTGATACGTGTGTATTTGATTCATTAGTTCATTATTTAATTATAGGAAACTCAGACATCTTGTGAAGATGTCATAAAGCTTGTTGAGGAAGAAGTAGCTGGACCTTCAGGGCTTCAGGTGAGGTCTTAAAGTGATAGATCGTCTTAAAGAGAAGGTCTTAAAGTGATTCTGTGATGAGATATACTACTATTGATTAATAGCAAATTATTACCTGTTTTATTATGCAAAAGTGAAGTGAATTGGTATTAGTATAAAAGGATATCAGTGTGAACCAATGTAGAAAAGCAAAAGTTTTTCAGGAAGAGTGTTTTCAGCTTGTTTTTTTTTATTTTTATATACAAATATGGCATGAAGTTGCTTTAAACATGGTATAAAGCTACTTCAAACATCAATCAATGTAAATTGTAATCGTAATTAATAATCGCAATTACAATTTCAAAGGAATAATCGACAATTATGATTTTTGTCATAATCGTGCAGCCCTAACAACAATATAAACAACTTTTATTAGTAGCAAATAGCTGTTTATAAAAAGTGCAAATACAAGAGTCAAACAGAATTAAATGAACATAAACATCCAGAACAGTTTAGTAGTTTTTTAGAGTGTGGGACCTCTCATAAAGCACAGCACACAGCCATCACTTTTATTACGATCACTGCTTTGATTAGTGCATTCTCGCTGACTATGTTTACCCCTGCCTCTCCCTCCTCTACTGGGTAAAGTGTCAGGATGACCAACACGTATTTGTCCCAAACAGCTGTCAATAGAAGCCGCATTATTCCCGACACCCCCGTCACTACCGCGGCCATGGCAGTACACCCGCCCCGGCTTCTATCACCTGTGCTAAAGGTAAAGCTGCAGGTGCTAAAGGTAAAGCTGCAGGTGCTAAAGGTAAAGCTGCAGGTAGGGCTGGGTATTGTTCAAAATCTTTCGATCCGGTGCCAATTTCGATACCTCAGTTTCGATACCTCAGTTTCGATACCTCAGTTTCGATACCTCAGTTTCGATACCGGTTCCTAACAATACTTTTTTCGATACCATGTGTTTTAAAATTCTAATTTTTAAAAATTCATCTTAATTAAAACAAATTCTGGTAACACTTCACACTCACACTTCACACATCGTATCAATCCTAACTTGGCCAAAAGTTACAAAAAAAAATAGAAACCTTTTTGCCACAACATGAACATATTATAAATAAATTATATTGTGTACATCCTAATATTGAACCAACAAAATTCAAAGGAATGTAAAAAAAAACTTTTAGTGCAAAATCAAACTGTATTTGTGGGTAACCGCTCAGCAGTTTTTCTTCAGAAAGATCAACATGTCGGCTTTTTCTGGCAACAGACAGGCCCGCTCCTGGCTAATGGTGTCCCCAGCCGAAGAAAATGTACGGTCTGAGGGCGTCAATGAGGCTTGTACACAGAGAAACCTGGCTGCCAAGCTAGATAGCATTAGCAGAGTGTCCTTCTTACTCCACCACCAAGTTGCTGGATTCACTGTAGAGAGTGTACACAGCAAACCTCTGTAGAGCTGTATCTCCTCCTGAATCTTCTCCGAGGTGCTGGTCATGCTGTTGGCTGTTACTTCTATCGCCATGCCTTCCTGCAAAAGGAGGCAGAGGCTAATGTGAAGGGGGAAATAACAGCGCTAATGCTACAGCAACCGACTAGCAGCACAAGCTAACATACATAAAGTGGTAGTCAACGTCATGGGGATGCATTTGGTTTAAGTAGGGAAATTACACTTATCTGTCAAGTATTTCTAAAATGTGAAACCTTAACGTTACGTTGGAAAAACAAAGATGTTGCCTGGTCAAAGAATAAGGTTAAAGCTAGCACCTGGGTAACGTTACATCGCAACGCAGAGTTGCATCCACACACTCAAACCACTAGCGTTAGCGTAAACAATTACTTTAACTTCTGTTCGCTAAAAGGTAATATCTTCCTTTCTTACCTGCTACAATGTCAGAAATGCCAGATGATGTTGAAGGGGGCAGGTTTGACTCCGATGAGGTGCAAGGCTCCTCTATTTCCTTCTTTTTACAGTCGAATACTCTGCAACTTTCTGCCTTCATATTGATCCCGTGCATGGTCAAATGCTTCATTAAATTTGTGGTATTAACGGCTTTGGTTGCAATACACTTGTCGCATACTTTGCTGACTCGGCATCCACTTTTATAAAGTGTAGCCACACTTTAGATCTCTTTGGCATTATAAAACTGGAACGCTTTGGAGAAAAACAACTAACGTTACACTTGTGTTGTGTGACTGCGAGTGCGAGTATCTCAGATATCCCACCGTCACGTCACGTGGTGGTGGACAGCCAATCACGGCGAATGTAGTTCCTTACATGCACGTATGCTACAAGCTCACACAGACACAGCCGCTAAAAAAAAAAAAAAACCCGCCGCTTGGCTTTGGAACGAAATTTGGCACGAAAGATAAATAATTTTTCGATACTCATAGAATCAAAGTTTTTCGTTCGATACCATAAAGGTATCGAAGTTCGGTACCCAGCCCTAGCTGCAGGTGCTAAAGGTAAAGCTGCAGGTGCTAAAGGTAAAGCTGCAGGTGCTACGCGCTCACGGCTTCCTTCCCAACCTCCCTTCACTACCGCGGCCAGAGCGACTAGTTTCCTACCGCTTTCTTCACTGATGTTTGGCAAAATGTGTGAAAAACAGCGTGTGCTTTATGAGAGACACTGAGAAAGGCACGCAGCAGCGGCGCCGCTGTCCAAGTTACACACGCACTCACTCTCGCTCATTCTCACTTTCACTCGGCTGAAAAGACTAATACCAAAACTTCATCACAGGTGTATTTTTTATTTGTCATTTTCATGTTTATCAGCTGTAGAGAATGAGGCTTACACTCCCACTGAGACTCTTTGACCTCTTTGAGGTCTTCTTCTAATTGTTTTTAATGGCAACACATGGTAATAGTGGACTAGAAACAAAGTACAGGGTGTCTGACATCTGGTATAAACCGGAAGTAGCGGCTGTTTTTTCCTGTTAAGTTGCTTTTAAATATGTATTGAAACTGAGCTATCTTTAGATACCGTGGTATTATGGCCTTTTATAAATACAGCGATATTTCCAGGCCATGTCACAATACTTTTTCTTCACCAAATAGTGGGAGGAAAAGTGCCTGTGTCTTATGGTCCGAATAGAAAGTGCCCTCCGCCCCGTGTCCAGGCTTCTCAGTAGTCCACTGAGGTACTGGCAGAGTGGCACCCCCCACCCGTGTCGCCTTGCCTTACTGTAGTGGCAGAGCGGCAGCGGGGTCCTCCCTCACCTTCCTTACGGAAGCCGATGTGTGCAGGAAGGCGCCATGCTGCTGTACAGAGTATGTGAGCGTGCGAGTGGGAGCTAGGAGCGGAGTTGTGTGATTTTGCCAGGTGCGAGGAGCGGATTTTTAAATGTTGTAGCGTTGTGATTTTCTCCCGCTCCAAAACGCTCCACTACGCTCAATTACCAATCACGAGCCAGGAGTCCCAGGACCAAACCACTGTCAGAAGACGGAGGGGACTCAAAATGTTTCTAATCATATTTTGCATTTGTTTGCATTTTATATTTTTTATTTGTACTTTCACAAACATTTATATAAAGTACTGCGTATTCGTTTTACACTACATGCATCTTCTGATCAGATACTGGTGTTATTAAAAAATAAATAAATAAAAAATACCCTGGAGCGAGACGTAAAAGGACGGAGTGGGGGAGGGAGCGAGGAGCGGAAAACAGTACACCCAGAGCAGAGCTTGAGCGGAGTAATTATGAAATACTTTGAGCGTGGAGCGCAAATTCTTCCCGCTCAGCTCCGCTCACATACTCTGGTACTGTGTCACCACCGTATGCTATTGGAGGATAGCATGTAGTAGGCGGTGTTACAGTACACAGCAGTGCGCATGCCCTTCACTCCAGTCATATAATTGAAATATTATTATGTTATACTTTATTAAATATTTTATTACACTATTTGGTTCAGAATATTTTTTTTCCTATTTTTCTCCTCTAAAAACCAGGTGCGTCTTATGGTCGGGTGCGTCTTATGGTCCGAAAAATACGGTATATATCTCGATATTTTGCCTTAGCCTTGAATTAAAACTTTGATGCATACAATCACACCAGTATGATGATTCTATATGTCTACATTAAAACATTCTTGTTCGTACTGCATTAATATATGCTAATTTAAAACTTTCATGCAAAAAAGGGGATATCACAACTAAGTCAAAGTTAACATAATTGTATTTATTAAACAGTGACATAATAACATAAAATTGTCAACAGAAAGTGCATGTTTTGTGCAAAATTGTCAGAGACAACATTTCAAAACAGACATTAGGGCACGCTTGTGCATACTGTAACTCACATGGCATTTCAAAACACAAAATTACAAGCCGCGATATATTGAGTATATTCGATATATCGCTTAGCCCTATTAGGAACACCATACTAATACTGTGTTTGACACCCTTTCACCTTCAGAACTGCCTTAATTCTACGTGGCATTGATTCAACAAGGTGCTGAAAGCATTCTTTAGAAATGTTGGCCCATATTGATAGGATAGCATCTTGCAATTGATGGAAATTTGTGGGATGCACATCCAGGGTCATGCTCTATTGGGTTGAGATCTGGTGACTGTGGGGGCCATTTTAGTTCAGTGAACCTCATTGTCATGTTCAAGAAACCAATTTGAAATGATTCGAGCTTTGTGACATGGAGCATTATCCTGCTGGAAGTAGCCATCAGAGGATGGGTACATGGTGGTTATAAAGGGATGGACATGGTCAGATACAATGCTCGGGTAGGCCGTGGCATTTAAATGATGCCCAACTGGCACTAAGGGGCCTAAAGTGTGCCAAGAAAACATCCCCCACACCATTACACCACCAGCACCAGCCTGCACAGAGGTAACAAGGCATGATGGATCCATGTTCTCATTCTGTTTACGCCAAATTCTGACTCTACCATCTGAATGTCTCAACAGAAATCGAGACTCATCAGACCAGGCAACATTTTTCCAGTCTTCAACTGTTCAATTTTGGTGAGCTCGTGCAGCCTCTTTTTCCCATTTGTTGTGGAGATGAGTGGTACCCGGTGGTGTCTTCTGCTGTTGTAGCCCTTCCGCCTCAAGGTTGTGCGTGTTGTGGCTAGGGCTGTGACAGTATGGGATTTTTTCTTACCGCGGTGATGAAGCAACAAGAATCGCGATTTGGCGGTTAACCGACACCCCCCCCCAACTGCGAGTTTTGCGAGTCGAGTAAGTGAGCGGAGTGGAGCGGCGGCAATTTCCCCTCCACGCTCTATGCATTCAAGAACCTCACACCGCGGTAGGCATCTCATTATTGCGGTGATGCGGTTATCGTCACACCCCTAGTTGTGGCTTCACAAATGCTTTGCTGCATAGCTCGGTTGTAACGAGTGGTTATTTCAGTCAAAGTTGCTCTTCTATCAGTTTGAATCAGTCGGCCCATTCTCCTCTGACCTCTAGCATCAACGAGGCATTTTCGCCCACAGAACTGCCGCATACTGAATGTTTTTACCTTTTCACATCATTCTTTGTAAACCCTAGAAATGGTTGTGCGTGAAAATCCCAGTAACTGAGCAGATTGTGAATTACTCAGACCGGCCCGTCTGGCACCAAGAACCATGCCACGCTCAAATTTGATTAAATCACCTTTCTTTCCCGTTCTGACATTTAGTTTGGAGTTCAGGAGATTGTCTTGACCAGGACCACACCCCTAAATGCACTGAAGCAACTGCCAAGTGATTGGTGGATTAGATTCTTGCATTAATGAGAATTTGAACAGGTGTTCTAATAATCCTTTAGGTGAGTGTATATGTTCATAGAAATTGTTCTGGAAATCTGCAAGTAAACCCACTGGTACATGTTTAGAAAAGTATTTTAAGTGTTTTTCCTTCATATCTGTGTGCATATATTCAACAAGACTGTTGGGCAAAACTCACTTTGATCTCAGAACAAATTGTATTACCTGTACCTGGTGTTCGCACTGAAACTGCTACTGGCACTGTTGCTTGTATGTTTTGATTGCTTTGTTGATTGGACTTGTGCTGATGTCTTTGCCAGGACTCCCTTGAAAAAGAGATTTGTAATCTTAATTGGACTTTCCTGGTTAAATTAAGTTCAATAAAAAAAATAACAAATGTTACTGAAATATTAATGACTGCAATTAGATGTGTTTGGATCAGACTTAGTTTTACCTGGTTTTCCTCTGTTGAGGTCTGCAATGGCGGCGGAGGGTTCTCTGTCAATCATCACTGAGGGAGACCCTGAGGTCCTCATCGACCCTCAGGTGGCTCTGAAGGCCTGTCAGGAGGTGCTGCAGTCACATGACCTCCTACAGGTAGGACCACATCTCCCATCATCCTCTGGGTTCAGTCATGTGACCTCCTTTTACTTTTTAGTGTTTCTGTTTCCAGAAAGTAAGCGGTGTTCCTGTGGAGCCATGCCCAGACCTAAGCCCCGCCCCCCCTGCTTCTGTCACAAGTCTCACCTCTTCCTGTTTGACACGCCTGTCTAAGCCCCGCCCCCCAGCTGCTTCATCCAATCAGTCATCATGGCTGCTGCGTCTGTTTGAGTCCAAACTGTTCGATGTCTCAATGGCCATTTCATATCTTTACAGCTCCAAGGAGCCGGGGGTCCAGGTAAATCCACCTAAAACCTGTTCATAACCATTCTGTTCTAAAACATTAAATCCACACAAAACATGGTCAAATTCACACAAAACCTGTTCCAGTCCATCTAACCCCTACTTCTCTTCCAGTCCTACATTGGGAACAGACTCTTCAGTTTTCCAGACTTAGATGTGGACTTCTATTTGCCACAGCTTCTAAACATGTACGTGCACATGGATGCGCACGTGGGGGACGCCATCAAGCCCTACCTGGTCAGTCAAAACCTGTTCTAGTCCTGTTCTAGATCTACGGGTGCCTGGGGTCCGTCTCACCCGTGTTAGTCCTGTACTAGTCCTCCTAAACCCTGTCCTGTGTTGTTTTGGCAGGTCTACAGGTGCCGGGGGTCCATCTCCTTCAGTCTCACCTGTGCCTGGCTGCTCGGGGCCTACAGCAGTGACATGCACATCTCGGCGCAGCGTCACTCCAGAGGCTCTAAACTGCGGCGCCTCATACTCTCTGACGAGCTCCAGCCCAGTGGTCGTGCACGTGGACGGGTGGGAGTGCACGTGAGCGAGCCCCGGCCAAGCGTGCACGTGTCCGTGGGTGTGCACGTTGGGCCTAAGCGCACGCATCAAAGATCAAAGTCTGATGCCACCGTCAGCCTCAACGTCACAGCTTCCTCCAACCTGAAGAGAACCTCCAGCAACCCCCGTGTTGAGGTTCCAGACCAGGTAAGACCAGGTCTGGACCAGGTGAACCTGGTAAAACCATTGTGTCGATGTCCCAATATTTATGGACCCGACTGTACGTCAGTAAATCAGTTACAGTTCAGTAAATCAGAGTTACAGTTCAGTAAATCAGAGTTACAGTTCAGTAAATCTGAGTTACAGTTCAGTAAATCAGAGTTACAGTTCAGTAAATCAGAGTTACAGTTCAGTAAATCAGAGTTACAGTTCAGTAAATCAGAGTCACGGTTCAGTAAATCAGAGTCACGGTTCAGTAAATCAGAGTCACGGTTCAGTAAATCAGAGTCACGGTTCAGTAAATCAGAGTCACGGTTCAGTAAATCAGAGTCACGGTTCAGTAAATCAGAGTCACGGTTCAGTAAATCAGAGTCACAGTTCAGTAAATCTGAGTCACGGTTCAGTAAATCAGAGTCACAGTTCAGTAAATCTGAGTTACAGTTCAGTAAATCTGAGTTATGTTTAGAGTCAAACCTGAAATTATTTATTTTGGAGCTGCTGATTTTCAACTGTTGAGTTGTTCAAAATCAGAGTAATTAGGATGCTTTAAAACAGCTTGGACTATTTGGAATGATATAGAACTTTAGATCTGCCCATAGACTGTGACAGTTTGCAGACCTGTTTGCTCTTATTGAAAATCTTTGAAAAACTGGTTAAAGGAGGAATCCTAAAGTTGGTGGAGGGGGGTATTTTACCCTTTTCAATTTGCCTACAGGCCACAGAGGGGAGTTGAGGATGCCACAGCCATGTTATTGAACCTTGTTCTTAATCACCTGGTTGGGCACAGAACTCATGCTAAGCTTTTATTTGTGGATTTTACCTCAGCTTTTTAACACCGTCCAGCCCCACATTTTAATCAGTTGGCTTTTACATGATTTTAATTTAAGCAGGAACCTTGTGGGATGTATTCTTAACTTTTTAACTGACAGGACACGGAGAGTAAGAGTAAATGGAGACCCTGTCTGCAGTTCCTCTGGTTCACCACAGAGTGTGTCCTCTCCCCTTTACCTTTTAAATTTTATGCACAAATGTGTCAGAGCCAGTATAAAGACAGACAGCCTAAAATATGCAGATTGCTCATAAAATAATTTTTAGTCCAGATTAATGAGAGAATATGGAGACAGTGTACAACTTAGAATGAATGGTCAAGTTTAATTCTTGCAAGAATAAAACAAAACACACATGTGTAAAAATGGAAGTGAAGATTCCATTTAAGATTTGCTTCCAAAAATTAAACAGTACATAAGTAGCTCAGTGGGTAGAGCGGTCGTCCTTCAACCGGAAGGTAGGTGGTTCGATTCCCGCTCTCCCCACAGTTCATACTGTCGTTGTGTCCTTGGGCAAGACACTTAACCCACCTTGCCTCCAGTGGCTGTAACACTGGTAATTACATTAGAACAATGTAAGTCGCTTTGGATAAAAGCGTCAGCTAAATGAATAAATGTAAATGTATCGTTCTCACACCCCATAACAAGTTCCCAGGTGCAGGATTTAGTCCGTGGCCGAGAATGTTTGAGTCCGTCATTGTAAGCATGCCCCTGGTTCCTGTCTGTTTGGTTTCAGTGTCCCTTGGTTTTGTTGAAACATTGTGCAGTCTCTGTAAAGGTTTAAGCTGTCCCAGTGTACAGCCCTGTGCACCCCCTACAGGACAAACCAGGTAAGGACATTGGTTTCCAGAAACGTGATGTAATAAAGCTTGACCTCTGACCCCCAGGACAGCGACTCCGAAAGTCCGACCCAGACCGAGTTTGTGCCCGAGTCCCGCTCTTGTCCTGTAAGTTCTGCCCGGTGCATTGTGGTAAACAGAGTGTGATTCAGGGAGAACCAATCAGAGTAAAGGGCGCTTCTCATTGGACAAACTTCTTTCAGGAGCTTTGTGTTTGAACCAATCTGAATGTTACAGTTCTTAGTGGGTTTTTTCACTTACTGTACTTGCACTCATTTGCCTATTGTTGTCCTGTCTGCTCTCTTTGTCAATTGTCCTTATTGTTGTTTGTTTATTGTAAAGCGTCCTTGAGCTCTGGAAAGGCGCTATATAAATAAAACCTATTATTATTATTATTATTATTAATCAACAGCCGGGTCTCAACAACGTTTAGACCACGTTTAGTCCGGGTCTGGAGCAGAACCAGGTTTACACTGAGCAGCAGTTCAATTTTTCATGGTCTTTAAATCCACCTAAAACTAAAATCAGTTCAAATTCAAATCAGTGTAAATCCAACTAAATCTGGTGAAAGTGAACCACAATGAACTGATCCTCTCGTGTAAACTGGAAGTTGATCCAGGACTAAACGCTGGTTTCTGGTTTTGAGATGATCCGTTCTGGAACAGACTTTGTTCAGAAAACAGTTGGTCTTTGTAGTAAATGTAACTGTTCAGGTCATTCATGAATGAATGAATAAATGAATGATTTAATGATTAAGTCAGATCCAGCCTGTTCTAAACAGAGTTTGGTGGGTTTATAGTCAATTGGTGTCTATTTGGTGACAATAAAAATGAAGAGGCAACAGACTTTGTTTCCTCTGACTGGTTCTGTTTTTTGTTTTCTTTGCCAAAGCCGCTTCGTTTGGCTCCACAGCGGGAGTTCATTAAGTCTCTGTTGGGCATCGGCAAACGTCTGGCCACTCTTCCGACCAAAGAACAGAAAACTCAGAGGCTCATTTCCGAACTGTCGCTGCTCAACCACAAACTGCCAGCGCGAGTCTGGCTCCCGACAGCCTCTTTCCAGCACCACGTTGTCCGGGTCCCACACAGCCAGGCTGTAGTCCTCAACTCCAAGGACAAGGTACAGATCTGAGGTTTGGAGGGATTAGAACAGGGTTTAGTTGGCTCTGATCATGTGTTACTTGGATTAGAACAGGGTTTAGTTGACTCTGATCATGTGTTACTTGGATTAGAACAGGGTTTAGTTGACTCTGATCATGTGTTACTTGGATTAAAACAGGATTTAGTTGACTCTGATCATGTGTTACTTGGATTAGAACAGGGTTTAGTTGATTCTGATCATGTGTTACTTGGATTAGAACAGGGTTTAGTTGATTCTGATCATGTGTTACTTGGATTAAAACAGGATTTAGTTGACTCTGATCATGTGTTACTTGGATTAAAACAGGGTTTAGTTGACTCTGATCATGTGTTACTTGGATTAAAACAGGGTTTAGTTGACTCTGATCATGTGTTACTTGGATTAGAACAGAGTTAAGTTGACTCTGATCATGTGTTACTTGGATTAAAACAGGGTTTAGTTGAATTGGAGCTGGGTTTAATTGACTCTGAACAGGGTTTAGTTGGACAAGAACAGAGTTTGGGGTGCACGTGGTTAGCACTCCTGCCTCACAGGAAGAACTCAAACATTCTTACCAACTCTGTTCTTTCTGTGAGGAGTCTACATTTCCTCCACGTGTTACATGTTAAAAAATTATTATAAAAGGTTTTAGTTAGATTTGAAAATGTTTCAGATGGATTTGAACAGGTTTAAGATGGATTTGAACAGTTTTTAGTTGGATTTGAACAGGTTTTAGTTGGATTTAAACAAAATTTAGTTTAATTTGAACAGGTTTTAGTTGAATTTGAACAGGTTTTAGATGGATTTGAACAAGTTTTAGTTGGATTTGAACAAGTTTTAGTGAGATTTGAACAGGTTTTAGTTGGATTTGAACAGGTTTTAGTTGAATTTGAACAAGTTTTAGTTGAATTTGAACAGGTTTTAGTTGAATTTGAACAAGTTTTAGTTGAATTTGAACAGGTTTTAGTTTGAATTTGAACAGGTTTTAGTTGAATTTGAACAGGTTTAAGATGGATTTTAACAGGTTTTAGTTTGATTTGAACAGGTTTTAGTTGGATTTGAACAGGTTTTTTCTCTAGGCTCCATACTTGATATATGTGGAGGTGCTGGAGTGTGAGGATTTCGAGACCTCGAGTGTCCCGGTCCGGATTCCCGAGAATCGAATCCGGATTACACGGTCGGTGGAGAACCTTCCGGACCTTGGAGTCGCCACAGAAACGGCGGAGCTGCGGACGGGAAGTTTCTCTATTGTCCCCAACTACGACAACGACGACGAAGCCTGGAGCGTGGACGACATTGGGACTCTGCAGGTCCGGTTCAGTACAGATTTAAGAATCACAATAGTTTAGTCTTTAGTCCAGGAAAGACCAGACCAATGCATTTACATTTATTTATTTAGCTGACGCTTTTATCCAAAGTGACTTACACTAAGGTTCCATTCACCAGTGTTACAGCTGGAACACCACTGGAGGCAAGGGGGGTTAAGTGTCTTGCCCAAGGACACAACAACAGTATGAACTGTGGGTAGAGTGGGAATCGAACCACCAACCTTCCAGTTGAGGGACTACCACTGAGCCCTGACCAAACAGCCCCGACATAGAGCCCAGTGCCTCTGGTGAAAGACTGACCAGACTGTTCTGGTCCAATTAGATCTCTTACCAGTTGATCTTAGAATTGAAAAACTATCTTGGAATAAGAGACAAAATGGTTTCACCTTGAAAACTGTACAGATGCCTTTTCTATAACCTTCCTTTAAGATGACCTGAATGACTGAGACCTTCACAGACATTCTATCAATGTTCATAATACTAACATTATTACAGTTACTATATGCTACATTAAAGACCTAATGCAGGATATCTAGAGAAGGAATATTCCTGACACATTGTATATACAGCTGTGCTCATAAGTTTACATACTTGTTTCAGAGAATATGAATGATTACACAAAACCTTTCTTTCACTCATAGTTAGTGGCCTTTAATTGTGTTTACTCTTTTTAAATGACAACAGAAACTACTCAAATGACCCTGATCAAAAGTTTACATACCACAGTTCTTAATACCATGTAGTGCCACCTTTAAAATCAATGACAATTTAAAATGACAGCTTGAAGTCTTTTGTGGTAGTTGTGGATGAGGCTTTATTTTCTCAGATGAAAAATATGTGTTAGTGTCCTTTTGGAACAAAAGCCATTAATAAATAGAAACAGTTCAAGGACTTTGGGGATTTGGGGCGGCAGTAGCTCAGTGGTAGAGCGGCCGTCCTTCAACCGGAAGGTAGTAGGTTTGATTCCCGCTCGCCCCACAGTTCATACTGTCGTTGTGTCCTTGGGCAAGACACTTAACCCACCTTGCCTCCAGTGTCTGTAGCACTGGCGTATGAATGTGTGTGACTGTAGAGGTGTGTTTGGTGGTGGTCGGAGGAGGTTGAGCGCCGTTTGTGTGGCAGCCGCCATCTCTGTCTGCCCCAGGTGTGAATGTGTGTGAATGGGGTGAGTGGTAAGCACGATGTAAAGCACTTTGTGATCTATATCTGTGAAAGGTGCTATATAAATAATACTTACTTACTTACTTTGCTCAGATCTTTCTGATAGTAGCCTAAGGAGAGAAAAGGAGACTGTGCCAGGTTTGATCACAATTAAATTCAAGTAACAATACAGCACATTCTCCAGGTACAGTGCTTTTACCTCTGAGCAGCTCTATATTGTTATCAGTACATGACGCCCGCTCAGATGAGTTAATAATTTATTATATTATTACGTGAAAATAAAATCCCGAATCCACATGAGTTTTTTATCCAAAACTGAAAATAAATTGTTTTATCTTTTATCCAATCATTGTTGTTGTCTGGCCTAAAGGTCTGGTTCTAGTGGGTTTTCCTCTGGTCTAAAGGTCTGGTTCTAGTGGGTTTTCCTCTGGTCTAACGGTCTGGTTCTAGTGGGTTTTCCTCTGGTCTAACGGTCTGGTTCTAGTGGGTTTTCCTCTGGTCTAAAGGTCTGGTTCTAGTCGGTTTTCATCTGGTCTTGTACAGTTTCCTGAAGGAAGCAATTCTGACAACATCAGCCAGTTCTCAGTTGACAGCATCACCAGCACCGAGAGCCGAGAACCGGTTTTCATCGCAGCCGGGGACATCAGGTAGGACCAGGACCGGACAAGGACCAGGACAGGACTAAAACTAACTGTTGTCAAACCCGTTTCATCGTCATGGTTTCTTGTGGCGCAGAGTCAGGGCTGCGCTCCGATTTAGAACTAATTTGACATTCTAGATCACAGTTTTGTGCAAAGTGGCACAAACAAAAGCTTGATAAAGGACTCGTCCTCAGTCTCCCAAAGTTATTGTATATGAATGTTTCAGGCGGCGTTTGTCAGAGCAGCTGGCCCAGACCCCCACTTCCTTCAAGAGGGACCCAGAGGACCCCTCAGCCGTGGCCCTCAAGGAGCCCTGGGAGGAGAAGGTTTGGTAAGTGGTCAAACAGCTTTTAGATGCATTCGATCAGGTTTTTATTTGGACTTGTACTGTTTGTCAGTCGTATCCGGGAGGCCTCTCCGTACGGACACCTGCCTAACTGGAGGCTGCTCTCAGTGATCGTTAAATGTGGAGACGACCTCAGACAAGAACTTTTGGCCTTTCAGGTCCTACAAGTCCTCAAGGTAAGACCTGGTCCTGGTTTAGAACCCTGCTCTAAACCTGCTCTCTCTCTGGTCCCTCTCTGGTCTAACTCTGGTCTCTCTCTGGTCTCTCTCTGGTCCCTCTCTGGTCTCTCTCTGGTCTCTCTCCGGTCCCTCTCTGGTCTAACTCTGGTCTCTCTCTGGTCTAACTCTGGTCTCTCTCTAGTCTAACTCTGGTCTCTCTCTGGTCCCTCTCTGGTCTAATTCTGGTCTCTCTCTGGTCTAATTCTGGTCTCTCTCTGGTCTAACTCTGGTCTCTCTCTGGTCTCTCTCTGGTCCCTCTCTGGTCTCTCTCTGGTCTAACTCTGGTCTCTCTCTGGTCTAACTCTGGTCTCTCTCTGGTCTAACTCTGGTCTCTCTCTGGTCTAACTCTGGTCTCTCTCTGGTCTAACTCTGGTCTCTCTCTGGTCTAACTCTGGTCTAACTCTGGTCTAACTCTGGTCTCTCTCTGGTCTCAGTCTGGTCTCTCTCTTGTCTAACTCTGGTCTCTCTCTGGTCTAACTCTGGTCCCTTTCTCGTCTCTCTCTGGTCTCACTCTGGTCTCTCTCTGGGCTCTCTCTCGTCTCTCTCTGGTCTCTAACTCTTGTCTCTTTCTGGTCTAACTCTTGTCTCTTTCTGGTCTAACGCTGGTCTAACTCTGGTCTCTCTCTGGTCTCACTCTGGTCTCTCTCTGGGCTCTCTCTCTCTCTCTCTGGTCTCTAACTCTTGTCTCTTTCTGGTCTAACTCTTGTCTCTTTCTGGTCTAACGCTGGTCTAACTCTGGTCTCTCTCTGGTCTCACTCTGGTCTCTCTCTGGGCTCTCTCTCGTCTCTCTCTGGTCTCTAACTCTTGTCTCTTTCTGGTCTAACTCTTGTCTCTTTCTGGTCTAACTCTTGTCTCTTTCTGGTCTAACGCTGGTCTAACTCTGGTCTCTCTCTGGTCTAACTCTTGTCTCTTTCTGGTCTAACTCTTGTCTCTTTCTGGTTTAATGCTGGTCTAACTCTGGTCTCTCACTGGTCTCTATCTGGTCTCTCTCTGGGCTCTCTCTCGTCTCTCTCTGGTCTCTAACTCTTGTCTCTTTCTGGTCTAACTCTTGTCTCTTTCTGGTCTAACTCTTGTCTCTTTCTGGTCTAACGCTGGTCTAACTCTGGTCTCTCTCTGGTCTAACTCTTGTCTTTTTCTGGTCTAACGCTGGTCCCTCTCTGGTCTATTGCTGGTCTTGTCCGGTCTAGGCGGTCTGGCAGCAGGAGCACGTACCTCTGTGGATAAAACCGTACCAGATCCTGGTCTTGTCGGCTGACAGTGGGATGATTGAACCGGTCTTGAACGCAGTCTCGCTGCATCAGGTGAAGAAGCAGAGCCAGCTGTCTCTGCTGGACTTCCTTGTCAAAGAGCACGGCCCTCAGACCTCAGAGGGTTTTCTATCAGCTCAGAGGGCTTTCGTCCAGTCCTGCGCCAGCTACAGTCTAGTCTGCTACCTGCTACAGGTCAAGGACAGGTGGGTCCAGGTCCAGACCAATGATTGTAAAAAATAAGGTTGTCTTCTGCCCATTAGTCCCCTATTCCCCAATATTGTTATTATTAAAGGGCAATAAAATGGTGGTTACATCCGGGCTTTTTGGCTTTTACTGCAGAGTAAAACAATAGTTTTCAGATAGCATAAACTGACATATTAATCAAAACATTACCCCCAGAGTTGTCGTGTAGTAAAAACTTTGAAACCAGTGGAAGGCCCTGCCTCAAAGACTACCCTTCTATTTGGACAATATTCTAGAGTAGAAATTGTTATTTTTATTAAATTCTTTCCCCGGGGTTCTCATACCTCAGGGTTGTGCAATATGGAAAAAATAATCATATTGCAATTGTTTTGCAATTGCACAGCCCTACCTCAGAGCACCCGGAAACATGTTCATTTTATTGTTTTAAGTTATTCTGCGGGTTTCTTGCTCTGCACAGACACAATGGGAACATCCTGTTGGACTCTGAGGGACACATTATTCACATCGACTTTGGCTTCATTTTGTCCAGTTCTCCTCGAAATCTGGGCTTCGAGACATCAGCGTTTAAACTTACCACAGAGTTTGTAGAAGTGAGTTTATCTGATTACAAAAACCTGGTTCAGACCTGGTCTAGTCCTGGTCTAACCCTGGTCTTTTGCAGGTCATGGGGGGCCCTGATGGAGACATGTTCAACTACTACAAGATGCTGATGCTGCAGGGATTAATCGCTGCCAGAAAACACATGGACCGGGTTCTGCAGATTGTTGAAATCATGCAACAAGGTACTGCACCAGAGGAAACGGCTTTATTTGGATTTAAACAAGTTATGACTTTAGGTCCCGTCTCTGGTCCCGTCTCTGGTCCCGTCTCTGGTCCCGTCTCTTGGTCCCGACTCTGGTCTCAACTCCGGTCCCGTCTCCTGTCCTGTCTTTTGCCCTGACTCCGGTCCTGACTCAGGTCCTGTCTCCTGTCCTGACTGAGGTCCTGTCTCTGGTCCTGATTCCTGTCCTGTCTCCTGTCCTCTCTCTTGTCCCGTCTCCGGTCCTGACTCTGGTCCTGTCTCTGGTCCTGTCTCTGGTCCTGACTCCTGTCTCCTGTTCTGTCTCCTGTCCTTTCTCTTGTCCCGACTCTGGTCCTGTCTCCTGTCCTGTCTCAGGTCCTGTCTCTGGTCCTGTCTCCTGTCCTTTCTCTTGTCCCAACTCCGGTCCTGTTTCCTGTCCTGTCTCAGGTCCTGTCTCCTGTACTCTCTCTTGTCCCGACTCCGGTCCCGTCTCTGGTCCCGACTCCTGTCCTGACTCTGGTCGTGACTCTGGTCCTGTCTCTTGTCCCTTCTCTTGTCCTGTCTCGGGTTCTGACTCTGGTCCCGTCTCTGGTCCCGTCTCTGGTCCCGACTCTGGTCCCGACTCTGGTCCTGACTCTGGTCCTGACTCTGATCCCGATTACGGTCCCGACTGTGGTCCTGTCTCTGGTCTGGTCTCTGGTCCTGACTCTGGTCCCGACTCCGGTCCCGACTCCTGTCCTGTTTCCTGTCCTCTCTCTTGTCCCGTCTCCGGTCCTGACTCTGGTCCCGACTCCGGTCCCAACTCTGGTCCTGACTCTGGTCCTGTCTCTGATCCTGTCTCTGATCCTGACTCTGGTCTCGACTCCGGTCCCGACTCTGGTCCTGACTCTGGTCCTGTCTCTGATCCTGTCTCTGATCCTGACTCTGGTCCTGACTCTGGTCCCGATTCCAGTCCTGACTCTGGTCTCGACTCCGGTCCCGACTCTGGTCCTGACTCCGACTCTGGTCCCGACTCCTGTCCTTTCTCCTGTCCTCTCTCTTGTCCCGTCTCTGGTCCCGACTCTGGTCCTGACTCCTGTCCTGTCTCCTGTCCTCTCTCTTGTCCCGTCTCTGGTCCCGACTCTGGTCCTGACTCCTGTCCTGTCTCCTTTCCTCTCTCTTGTCCCAACTCCGGTCCTGTCTCCTTTCCTCTCTCTTGTCCCAACTCCGGTCCCGACTCCGGTCCTGTCTCCTGTCCTCTCTCTTGTCCCAACTCCGGTCCTGACTCCTGTCCTGTTTCCTGTCCTCTCTCTTGTCCCGTCTCCGGTCCTGACTCTGGTCCCGACTCCGGTCCCAACTCTGGTCCTGACTCTGGTCCTGTCTCTGATCCTGTCTCTGATCCTGACTCTGGTCCTGACTCTGGTCCCGATTCCGGTCCTGACTCTGGTCTCGACTCCGGTCCCGACTCTGGTCCTGACTCTGGTCCTGTCTCTGATCCTGTCTCTGATCCTGACTCTGGTCCTGACTCTGGTCCCGATTCCGGTACCGACTCTGGTCTGGTCTCTAGTCCCGGCTCCGGTCCCGACTCCATACCTGCCAACATGTATGCATTTTTCGTACTCGGCACGCATTTTGACTCATACGTACGCTTGTACGATTTGCTCTCTAGGTACGATTTTGTTGCTTTCTGATTTCACCGATTTCATTAACTATGCAATCTATTTTTACGCTGATTCTGCCGCTGATCCACAGTGTGTAAGTCATAAGGAAGTCAAAGTAAGTGCAGTGAAAAGCGCTCGGCCAATCAGAGCGCTGCATGTTAACCCGCCGACCACCTGCCCCTCCTATCCACAAGCTTCGCTCTCAATTAAATTCAGCCACGGTGCCTCTCAAGCAAGCCAGAGCAAGATAACGTAGGCTACCTAGGCTTTCATGCCATGACTGAACCGCCTCAAAAAAAGGTTAGAAAAATTACTTTTAGACCGCTATCGTGAGAGGGGGTAGTAGTACTCATAAAATTTCTTCAAGGTTGGCAGGTATGCGACTCCGGTCCCGACTCCGGTCCCGACTCCGGTCCCGACTCCGGTCCCGACTCCGGTCCCGACTCCGGTCCCGACTCCGGTCCCGACTCCGGTCCTGACTCTGGTCCCGACTCTGGTCCTGTCTCCTGTCCTCTCTCTTGTCCCAACTCTGGTCCTGACTCCTGTCCTCTCTCTTGTTCTGTCTCTGGTCCTGACTCCTGTCCCGACTCCTGTCCTGTCTCCTGTCCTCTCTCTTGTCCTGTCTCAGGTCCTGTCTCCTGTCCTGACTCTTGTCCTGTCTCCTGTCCTCTCTATTGTCCTGACTCCTGTCCTGACTCCTGTCCTGACTCTGGTCCTGACTCCTGTCCTCTCTCTTGTCCTGACTCTGGTCCTGACTCCTGTCCTCTCTCTTGTTCTGTCTCTGGTCCTGACTCCTGTCCTGACTCTGGTCCTGACTCCTGTCCTCTCTCTTGTCCTGACTCTGGTCCCAACTCCTGTCCTGACTCTTGTCCTGACTCTGGTCCCAACTCCTGTCCTGACTCTTGTCCTGACTCTGGTCCTGACTCCTGTCCTGACTCTTGTCCTGTCTCCTGTCGTGACTCCTGTCCTGACTCTTGTCCTGTCTCCTGTCCTGACTCCTGTCCTGTCTCCTGTCCTCTCTCTTGTCCTGACTCTGGTCCTGACTCCTGTCCTCTCTCTTGTCCTGACTCTGGTCCTGTCTCCTGTCCTGACTCTGGTCTTGCTCAGGTCCTGTCTCCTGTCCTGACTCCTGTCCTGTCTCCTGTCCTCTCTCTTGTCCTGACTCTGGTCCTGACTCCTGTCCTCTCTCTTGTCCTGTCTCCTGTCCTGACTCCTGTCCTCTATCTTGTCCTGACTCTGGTCCTGACTCCTGTCCTCTATCTTGTCCTGACTCTGGTCCTGTCTCCTGTCCTCTCTCTTGTCCTGTCTCCTGTCCTGACTCCTGACCTCTATCTTGTCCTGACTCTGGTCCTTACTCCTGTCCTGACTCCTGTCCTCTCTCTTGTCCTGACTCTGGTCCTTACTCCTGTCCTGACTCCTGTCCTCTCTCTTGTCCTGACTCTGGTCCTGTCTCCTGTCCTTTATCTTGTCCTGACTCTGGTCCTGACTCCTGTCCTGACTCCTGTCCTCTCTCTTGTCCTGACTCTGGTCCTGACTCTGCTCTCCTCTCTGGTCCTGACTCCGGTCCTGACTCTGGTCCTCTCTGGTCCTGACTCTGGTCCTGACTCCTGTCCTCTCTCTTGTCCTGTCTCCTGTCCTGACTCCTGTCCTCTATCTTGTCCTGACTCTGGTCCTGACTCCTGTTCTCTATCTTGTCCTGACTCTGGTCCTGTCTCCTGTCCTCTCTCTTGTCCTGTCTCCTGTCCTTGACCTCTATCTTGTCCTGACTCTGGTCCTTACTCCTGTCCTGACTCCTGTCCTCTCTCTTGTCCTGACTCTGGTCCTTACTCCTGTCCTGACTCCTGTCCTCTCTCTTGTCCTGACTCTGGTCCTGTCTCCTGTCCTTTATCTTGTCCTGACTCTGGTCCTGACTCCTGTCCTGACTCCTGTCCTCTCTCTTGTCCTGACTCTGGTCCTGACTCCTGTCCTGACTCCTGTCCTATCTCTTGTCCTGACTCTGGTCCTGACTCTGGTCCCGACTCTGGTCCTGTCTCTGGTCCTGACTCCTGTCCTGACTCCTGTCCTGACTCTTGTCCTGACTCTGGTCCTGACTCCTGTCCTGACTCTTGTCCTGTCTCCTGTCGTGACTCCTGTCCTGACTCCTGTCCTGTCTCCTGTCCTCTCTCTTGTTCTGTCTCTGGTCCTGACTCCTGTCCCGACTCCTGTCCTGTCTCCTGTCCTCTCTCTTGTCCTGACTCTTGTCCTGTCTCAGGTCCTGTCTCCTGTCCTGACTCCTGTCCTGACTCCTGTCCTCTCCCTTGTCCTGTCTCCTGTCCTGTCTCCTGTCCTGACTCCTGTCCCGTCTCTTGTCCTCTCTCTTGTCCTGACTCTGGTCTTGCTCTGGTCCTGACTCTTGTCCTGTCTCCTGTCCTCTCTCTTGTCCTGACTCTTGTCCTGTCTCCTGTCCTCTCTCTTGTCCTGTCTCCTGTCCTGTCTCCTGTCCTCTCTCTTGTCCTGACTCTTGTCCTGTCTCCTGTCTCTGGTCCTGTCTCCTGTCCCGTCTCCTGTCCTGACTCCTGTCCTGTCTCCTGTCCTCTCTCCTGTCCCGTCTCCTGTCCTCTCTCTTGTCCTGACTCTGGTCTTGCTCTGGTCCTGACTCCTGTCCCGTCTCCTGTCCTCTCTCTTGTCCTGTCTCTGGTCCTGACTCCTGTTCTGTCTCCTGTTCTGTCTCCTGTCCTCTCTCTTGTCCTGACTCTTGTCCTGTCTCCTGTCCTCTCTCTTGTCCTGTCTCCTGTCCCGTCTCCTGTCCTCTCTCTTGTCCTGACTCTTGTCCTGTCTCCTGTCTCTGGTCCTGTCTCCTGTCCTGACTCCTGTCCTCTCTTGTCCTGACTCTTGTCCTGTCTCCTGTCTCTGGTCCTGTCTCCTGTCCCGTCTCCTGTCCTCTCTCTTGTCCTGACTCTTGTCCTGTCTCCTGTCTCTGGTCCTGTCTCCTGTCCTCTCCTGTCCTCTCTGTCCTGACTCCTGTCCTGTCTCCTGTCCTCTCTCTTGTCCTGTCTCCTGTCCCGTCTCCTGTCCTCTCTCTTGTCCTGACTCTGGTCTTGCTCTGGTCCTGACTCTGTCCTGTCTCCTGTCCTCTCTCTGTCCTGTCTCCTGTCCCGTCTCCTGTCCTCTCTCTTGTCCTGACTCTGGTCTTGCTCTGGTCCTGACTCTTGTCCTGTCTCCTGTCCTCTCTCTTGTCCTGTCTCCTGTCCTCTCTCTTGTCCTGACTCTGGTCTTGCTCTGGTCCTGTCTCCTGTCCTGTCTATTGTCCCGTCTCTTGTCCTCTCTCTTGTCCTGACTCTGGTCTTGCTCTGGTCCTGACTCCTGTCCCGTCTCCTGTCCTCTCTCTTGTCCTGACTCCTGTCCTGACTCTTGTCCTGACTCTGGTCTTGCTCTGGTCTTGTCTCCTGTCCCGTCTCCTGTCCTCTCTCTTGTCCTGACTCTGGTCTTGCTCTGGTCCTGACTCTTGTCCTGTCTCCTGTCCCGTCTCTTGTCCTCTCTCTTGTCCTGACTCTGGTCTTGCTCTGGTCCTGTCTCCTGTCCCGTCTCCTGTCCTCTCTCTTGTCCTGACTCTGGTCTTGCTCTGGTCCTGACTCTTGTCCTGTCTCCTGTCCCGTCTCCTGTCCTCTCTCTTGTCCTGACTCCTGTCCTGTCTCTGTCCTGACTCTTGTCCTGACTCTGGTCCTGTCTCCTGTCCTCTCTCTTGTCCTGACTCCTGTCCTGTCTCCTGTCCTCTCTCTTGTCCTGTCTCCTGTCCTCTCTCTTGTCCTGACTCTGGTCTTGCTCTGGTCCTGACTCTTGTCCTGTCTCCTGTCCTCTCTCTTGTCCTGTCTCCTGTCCCGTCTCCTGTCCTCTCTCTTGTCCTGACTCTGGTCTTGCTCTGGTCCTGACTCTTGTCCTGTCTCCTGTCCTCTCTCTTGTCCTGTCTCCTGTCCCGTCTCTTGTCCTCTCTCTTGTCCTGACTCTTGTCCTGTCTCCTGTCTCTGGTCCTGTCTCCTGTCCCGTCTCCTGTCCTCTCTCTTGTCCTGACTCTGGTCTTGCTCTGGTCCTGACTCCTGTCCCGTCTCTTGTCCTCTCTCTTGTCCTGACTCCTGTCCTGTCTCCTGTCCTCTCTCTTGTCCTGTCTCCTGTCCCGTCTCCTGTCCTCTCTCTTGTCCTGACTCTGGTCTTGCTCTGGTCCTGACTCTTGTCCTGTCTCCTGTCCTCTCTCCTGTCCCGTCTCCTGTCCTCTCTCTTGTCCTGACTCTGGTCTTGCTCTGGTCCTGACTCTTGTCCTGTCTCCTGTCCTCTCTCTTGTCCTGTCTCCTGTCCCGTCTCCTGTCCTCTCTCTTGTCCTGACTCTTGTCCTGTCTCCTGTCTCTGGTCCTGTCTCCTGTCCCGTCTCCTGTCCTCTCTCTTGTCCTGACTCTGGTCTTGCTCTGGTCCTGACTCCTGTCCTCCTGTCTCTCTGTCCTGTCTCCTGTCCCGTCTCTGTCCTCTCTCTTGTCCTGACTCTGGTCTTGCTCTGGTCCTGACTCCTGTCCTGTCTCCTGTCCTGTCTATTGTCCCGTCTCTTGTCCTCTCTCTTGTCCTGACTCTGGTCTTGCTCTGGTCCTGACTCCTGTCCTCTCTCTTGTCCTGTCTCCTGTCCCGTCTCCTGTCCTCTCTCTTGTCCTGACTCTTGTCCTGTCTTGCTCTGGTCCTGACTCCTGTCCCGTCTCCTGTCCTCTCTCGTGTCCTGACTCCTGTCCTGACTCTTGTCCTGACTCCTGTCCTTTCTCCTGTCCTGACTCCTGTCCTGACTCCTGTCCTCTCTCTTGTCCTGACTCTGGTCTTGCTCTGGTCCTGACTCTGTCCTGTCTCCTGTCCTCTCTCTGTCCTCTCCCTTGTCCTGACTCCTGTCCTGTCTCCTGTCCTGACTCCTGTCCTGTCTCTTGTCCTGTCTATTGTCCCGTCTCTTGTCCTCTCTCTTGTCCTGACTCTGGTCTTGTCTCCTGTCCTCTCTCTTGTCCTGACTCCTGTCCTGTCTCTTGTCCTGACTCTTGTCCTGTCTCCTGTCCTCTCTCCTGTCCCGTCTCCTGTCCTCTCTCTTGTCCTGACTCTGGTCTTGCTCTGGTCCTGACTCTTGTCCTGTCTCCTGTCCTCTCTCTTGTCCTGTCTCTCTGTCCTGACTCCTGTCCTGACTCTTGTCCTGACTCTTGTCCTGTCTCCTGTCTCTGGTCCTGTCTCCTGTCCCGTCTCCTGTCCTCTCTCTTGTCCTGACTCTTGTCCTGTCTCCTGTCTCTGGTCCTGACTCCTGTCCCGTCTCTTGTCCTCTCTCTTGTCCTGACTCTGGTCTTGCTCTGGTCCTGACTCTTGTCCTGTCTCCTGTCCTCTGGTCCTGTCTATTGTCCCGCCTCTTGTCCTCTCTCTTGTCCTGACTCTGGTCTTGCTCTGGTCCTGACTCCTGTCCCGTCTCTTGTCCTCTCTCTTGTCCTGACTCTGGTCTTGCTCTGGTCCTGACTCCTGTCCTCTCTCTTGTCCTGTCTCTCTGTGTCCTGACTCTGTCCTCTCTCTTGTCCTGACTCTTGTCCTGTCTCCTGTCCTCTCTCTTGTCCTGTCTCCTGTCCCATCTCCTGTCCTCTCTCTTGTCCTGACTCTGGTCTTGCTCTGGTCCTGACTCTTGTCCTGTCTCCTGTCCCGTCTCCTGTCCTCTCTCGTGTCCTGACTCCTGTCCTAACTCTTGTCCTGACTCTGGTCTTGCTCTGGTCTTGCAGGTTCTCAGTTGGCCTGTTTCCACGGCAGTAGCACCTTGAGGTCCTTAAAGGAGCGGTTCCACATGAATCTGACTGAAGACCAGCTCCAGGTCCTGGTCCAGACTTTGGTGGATGGCTCCATGAGGTCCCTCACCACCAGGCTTTACGACGGCTTCCAGTACCTCACCAACGGCATCATGTAGACCGGGTCTGGACCAAACAGGACTTATCCACAACTGAACCATGTCTTAACAGTCTGATCAAGATCTGAAAAAGATTTAAATAAGGACTAAACCGGGACTAAAGCAGGATTACATTAACCTCTTGGCCTCATTTTTGAGACTTAAATAAAGTAGCTGTTGTCTCTGCAACAACCAGAGCCGGATCAGGACTAAAATCAAACAAAGAACAATTTTAGTTTTTGTTTTAATTGAATTTGTTTTTGTTTTTTGTGTTATTTTCAGTTTAGCCTTCCTTCCTTGCCTCCTAACTCGAGGAGTTAACTGTGAATAAACCATGTGTCTTTTTTTATTGAAGATGATTAAAACAGACACAGTTTAACTCAAACTCATTTGTTTCACCTCGTTTAATGAAAACGCAATAAAAAATAAGTTTCTGTTTTTAGCTTTTATTCATTGATCTCTTTGCCCAAAGGTAAGTCAAACCACCTTTTTATGAAAGTTAAATATTTTATAAGTTCTTATTTGTTTTATTTATTTGTGCTCTACGTTTACTCGGGCTTGGGACCTTGTCAACCTTCTGGACTCACCACTTCAAGAGGAACGTCTTTGTACTACGTTTCAAAAAACTAATTATACATATGAATCTGGGGATTTATACGTCTATGTTCCACAGTGTTTATAAAAAAAAACTGTTTTGTATAGTCTTGTGTTTTTGAGCAGATGTTGGTAGTTTGAACTTTCATAAAGCTGTTCTTCTGAGCCATCTCCAGCTGACCTTTAGTTTAGCTTAAAAAAGACGTGTTGGTTCAAACCCATCATTCAGGGTTAGGGCCAGGAACCTGCAGCTGATTCAGAATTGTGTTGAAAAAGGCCAGATTCATGTGAATATTCTGGATGATAAGGTGAGGACTGAGTTTCTGAAGTTATAATTTATAAAAACTAAGGCATTTATAATATACATTATAATTTTTGGCATTTATTTTTCTTGTTTTATCTGAAACTTAATATCCTTTTCACAAATGACTATAATTCTATGAGAAACAGGATGTTCAAATCTTTAATATAAACGTTATACATTGGACATTTCAGTCACATGACCAGTTTACAGTGAGATTATTGGTCATTTATAAAATAATACATAACAAAAGACATTTCAAAAGGAAGGATAAAAGGCAGAAGCTGTGTTCATTTGGCAGATTATTTTAGATTCTACACCAATTCAAAGGAAACACTGAAAATGTATTAAAACATTTTATTTTTCATCAAATCTTCTCAACGTAGTTTCCTGGGAACATTCCCTCACGTCCTCGAAGTCGACCGAACCACCAGCCGCTGGCGTCTGCAAAAGTAAAGTATCTTTTCAAATCCATCTAAAACCTGTATAAACTCCCAAAACATGTCCAGACTCTGCAGACCAGTACCTTCAGAGAGGATCTCGATGACGTCGTCGGCGTTGAAGCTGAGTTCGTCCGTGTCCTGAGCGTCGTAGGCGTACAGTGCTCGACATTGAGGAGTCCTGGGTCTCGGCTTCGGAGACGGTTTAGGACGACCAGGATCAGGCTTCACCTCCTTAGACTTCCTCCTCTGCAACCTGAGTAGACAGAGACCTGACTGAGACCGGGACAGAGACCTGACTGTCCTGGCTTCTGTCCCGGTCTCAGTCTCAGAGACCTGACTGAGGCTGAGACAGGACTAAGACCAGACAGAGAGCGGACTGAGACCGGGGCTAAACAAGTTTGCAATCAGGACATAGCCAGGTTTAAATCAGGTCTAACCCTGGTCTGGTTCTTACCCGGCTGCTCCGGTTTCTGGTACGTCCATGAAGGTCCGGTCCTGTGGTTGCCGCTGTTGCTGCGGCGATATAATGCTGAGGCGGTTTCCGTGGACACGAGGCAGAGTGGGCTGCTCCATACTGGACTGCTGCCGGAGAGAGCGCCCCCTGGAGACCACTTTGTCTACTGCACCTGCAGAACAGACCACTGTCAGGAGTGCCTTTACAAATGCTGAAATCATGGAAATGAGCCAAATTGTGTCCTGGTATGGTTCTGGTCCTGGTTCTGGTCCTGGTCCAGGTTCTGGTCTGACCTGTGTTGCGCTGGCTCTGGGCTGGGGTCTGGGAGCTCAGGTAGCGGCTCTTCCTGTTGTCCCTCCGAGTGGGTCCTGTTCAGACAGAGTCTGGGTTAAACCTGGTTCAGGTGGGTCTGTCCTCCCGAAGTTGGATGTGGACTTACGTGAGTTTTTGGGGAGTCCTGCTCCGATGGACACCTGCAGAACTTTGCTGCTGGGTTTGAGCACGGCCTCGTCTCCCTGACCTGCCTGGAACTGGATCTGTCTGGACCCGGACGAACTGAACGGGCCCCAGCCGCCTTTCTTCACCTTAAACTCAAGACTGAAACAGGATTAGGCCGGTTTAGATCTGTTTCAATCAAACTAGAACCTGTTAAACTCTGACAAAGACCTGCTCAAATCCCCTGGACCCTGTTTGTTGCAGTTACTCACAGGTTGTTGAACTTCAGAGGTAGTTTCTTTTTTGTATTCTCCTCGAAGCGTTTGACTAAAAGACTCAGGAACTCAGTTTTGAAGATGCTCTGCAAAACACTGTCGTAGACCTCTTCGTGTACGATGAACAGGTCATCCTGGAGACAGCTGCAGCCAATCAGAGGAGAGCACATCATCAGCTACAGCCAATCAGAGGAGAGCACATGGACACGGACCGGACTCTGTGAACTCTTACCTGAGGGACACAGACTGGACTTTGTGGAGCTCAATTTTTCTCTTGAGAACCTCCTGTATTTGGCCTTTTTCTGGGCCCTGCTTAACTTTCTCTCGTCCAATCAGGTACAAGAATTTTGGCGTCAGGATCAGGTCTTGTTTCACGCTCTGAAAAAACACAAAGAAGTATACTTTTAACATCTACAGACCAGTCCCCCCCCTTTTCTGGTCTTTTTTCTCAGACCTACCCTGAATCTCCGGTCGTACTTCATCACCACGTCAGCAAAGTCGATCCTCTCTCTGCGGCCGACGAAAGCTCTGATCTCTGGGTGCAGGTCCATCCCAATGTAGTCCCCAACAAAGTTACGGTTTAAGCTGTTTCTGCGGCGCTCCTTTTTATTCAGCAAGATGTCCGACGCTGAAACAAAAAAACACTTCTAAACAAGGAAGTGTAACGCCTTAACGACAAACCAGGTCCGGTTCAGGACTTACCTTCTTGTCTCATCTGGACATATTTTCTGACGGCGATGTGTTTGCGCCAGGCTTTCTGGATGACTCTAGCGTAACCATTGTACTTCCTCTCCCTCATCTCCTCCAACAGGAACAGCTACAGAACCCACACAGAACCATTGTCAACTTCAAATGAGCGTGACCTGAGCTCGTACAGATATGAAGGGTTTACAACAATCAACAATCAGAGAGAAAGGGAGCCCTGCTGAGTTTAACAAGGACACGTTCTTTTTGTTTTAAGATGTTTCATGACTAAAGTTAGTAAGTTTATATTCATTTTATAGTAGCTTGTGATGAACGACAAAGTGTGTGAACCATGAATCTCTCTACAGTCCACTGTTGCCATGTGGAGACGGGACAGAGTGTGTCCTGTAAAGCATTATAGCTGCTGTCACTCCTCAATTTCCGTTCATTATTCGATTACTCCCAAGCCTGGGTTGCGTCATTAAAGGCATCCGGCGTAAAAACAATGCCAAGCTACTTAGGAGAACTACTTTGCTGTGGTAACCCCCGAATGGGAATAAGACACTTACTCTTGTCAAATTCACGTCAGTGTATCACAACTAGGAATGGGCCTTTTCCAATCTTTCAAATCTTTAAGCTAAAATTTAATATTCATAAACTTGTTTATTTAAATGAAGTTCAATGAGAGACATAATTGATGAAACATATTTGTATTACCGTATTTGGGAATCAAAGCTACAGGCTACATTCTGTGTTTTGTAGCTGAAAATGAAAACAGTGTTTGCTGTTGTGATCACCTGACACACTCATTTATCAAAGGTGCACACTGAAAAAAGTATCAGTGTTGCAGGTGTGTGTGTCAGTGTTACAGGTGTGTGTGTGTCAGTGTTACAGGTGTG